>CABFOS010101371.1:0-10193 GCA_900660315.1 Diretmoides pauciradiatus | reverse complement strand
ACAGACAGACAGACAGACAGACAGACAGACAGACAGACAGACAGACAGACAGACAGACAGACAGACAGACAGACAGACAGACAGACAGACAGACAGACAGACAGATAGATAGATAGATAGATAGATAGATAGATAGATAGATATGGGCCAGTCTCTGTCTGATATGAGGCAGTTGCACATTTATTGTATAATTGATCAATATTACAAGCTGAACTGCTTGTGATGCAACATTTTGAGTGAATTCTACACAAGTATACATGAATATCCATCCATCCATCCATTATCTACTGCTTAATATGTTCAATATTATTTTTATTATTATCACTGGTTTCAATTGAGTTTTATTGTCCAGGTTCTAAATGTTTTCCACCCTGCCGACAATAACATCCACGGGTAAACGTTGTATTTTGGGGCATGAAAATTATCAAATTGAAACTTATTGAATATCTGCACATAATAATGTCTATTCCCACCTTCAATCCAAAAGTATTAGTATCAGTTGAAGTCATTAAAGGAAGGTAACCTATTAAAGGAAGACGGGCATAGATCCAGCCTGGTATCGTAATGATAAAGGTAGTCAGGCCAGACTTAAGTCATTTCCATAACCTCACCATCTATTATTCAGTGTCAGACAAAGGGACGTGATTGAAGCTTCTATGGTACAAATTTGAAGCATGTTGTTTATTATGCCTCAACATGGAAAGAATGGCCATTCTCTTTCATGTTGCTCTGATGTTATTACACGGAAGGTAGCTCTAAAAGTAACACCTTAGCCGAAGTCGTGTTCACCAGATGTCGGCTCAGTAAGCATTATTTAATTCACTATTAATGACAGAGGCCAGGAAGGAAGGGAGGGTTGCCAGAAAGGTGACATATGGTTTATGGTAGCAAAACAACATGGTTGTTTATGTCAGTGCATACACACATTTAATGTAGGGACCAGGTTGAGCTCTGGGAGTCAGGAATTTCCCTTGCCTCCTTGGTGTGTGTGTGTGTGTGTGTGTGTGTGTGTGTGTGTGTGTGTGTGTGTGTGTGTTTACATGTATGTGCATCCACACTCACAACAATGCAAATGTGCAACAGTTTCATCTCTGCGTGTTAGGGCTTAGGTGGGATGGGAAAATATCTGCTAATACAGTATGTTCTCTTAGTCTGGCTTATTTCCTGTGTCCTGGGTTTTATTACCTTCTAGATGCCATGGCTGCTGCCTGTAATCAACACTGACAGTGGGGGGGAGGTAAGGAGCGTCCTGGTGGCTCAATTTGCTAACATACTGTACATACCATGGAGCCACTCAGTGTTTCCCCTAGAAGCCTTTGTAGCAGCAGGCATGGGAGGGGGGTAATTATGGTGGTGGACCTGGGTTCACTCCTGGTCCTACTCTCAATATCAGCTGCAGTGTGTGTTTCGGTTTCGAAATGAATCAGATTTACATAACAATATAATGATATATGGACTCATTATACTATAATTGTTCCATATTTGTTTGCTTTGGACTTAACTATCAGGCAGGATGATGAATTTCCTCATTACATTTTTCTACTATTAGGGGCAATTTTCCAGCAGCTGTACGCTACCACTGCTGAATAAATGTACGGTTTGAATCCGGGCTTTCCCGTATCTCCATATCTCTTCACTGGAACTACGTGAACAAATAAGAAAGGATCAATTGTGTCAGGGACAAAACTAAACTTGCCCATCTGTCTCTCACCCAAATACAATACATATGTAGGTGTGCAGGTGAGTTTGCCTGGCAGTTTGCCTATGTGTGGGTGGCAGAGAGAGAGAGAGAGAGAGAGAGAGCTGAAGCACTTTTCAACAGTTAACATGTCATCCCCTATCAATAACACATTCCCCATTACAGCCAATCAGTAACAAACATGTCACCTTGTTTTGACCTGTAATTGCAGAGCCACTCTTCCCCAGGGTTTCACCAAAATCCAGTTACAGATGTCTGAGATGTTGTGTTTGACACATGGACAATAAATGATGCTGCATCCCCCTTGACCAAGCAGTGCATTTTTGAAAATGTCACAACAGTGGTACTGTAAGATGAATCATTTCCAGGGAAGTTTCATGAAAGCCATTGCGGAGGACAATGACAGAGATTGAAGGAGATTTAACAATAGGGGGAGAGAGAGAGACAGAGAGAGAGAGAGAGAGAGAGAGAGAGAGAGAGAGACAGAGACAGAGAGAGAGAGAGAGAGAGAGAGAGACATACAAAGACAGAGACAGAAAAAGCGGGCAAGAGAGAGAAGAAGAAACGAAGGGAGAGAGTTGTGTGGGTGAGGTCTGGTGTCATGAGTCTGACTCAAGCTTTCCCAACAGCAGCAGAGCAGAGCAGATCACTGTCCCCCAGCACCCAGTGGAACGTTTTACCAACGCCCATGTAAGATGCAGGCCAGGGGACTGGATACAACATAGATTCTTCAGCTGGATGATCGTGATTAGGCTGCAGTAGCCCAAAGGTTTTGGAAGCAGGCTTGGGACTGGAAAGTTGCCAATTCAAATCCAAGGACCAGCTGGAAAACTCTGGGCTGGGAAAATGTATAAATTATACTCTCCTCTCCCTCAGCATGTACAGTGGAGGTGCCCTTGAGCAAGGCATTTCAACTGCATCTGTTCCAGTGGCGCTGCTGAGTGATAACAGTACTGCGGTTGCACTGGGCAGGTCCACTGTGTTAATGTGTGGCTGTATGAGCATAAGTGCTTGCAATGAAATTAAATCGCATGTGATTTGTTTGATTGTATGTTGTACCAATGCCCACCCCCCCCCTGCTTCTTCCATCTCCCTCTTCCACACTTGGCCCATTGTTGACATTCCTTCCAGTGACTCTTGATTACTCCATCATGTTTAACGGTTGGGCGTTCCTGTTTGTTTTCTGTACTGTCTCTATGCACGTGGCACTACCATGCAACTACTAAATAAGCCATAAGTCATAGTCCCTTGTGTAAGCCACTTGCTCAGACAGAAGAAAGGGGAGAAAAACGATGAGAGCTGAGAGCTGATCATTGTTTTTGAACTTCGCTAGCCAGAAACTACATTGGAACATCTGGTGTGTATGCAGCCCTCATCTTCACACTTTGGAGGCTCAAATCATTTGAACACTGGTTTACCATGTTGATCAGCAGATCATTGCAGCAAGCTCTGTTGTTTGGAAGGTCAAAGTGAAAACCTTTTCAATCTTCCACTTCTCCCAGCAATGCTACTGCTAAATGGACCCCAATGACCAATGGCCACCTTGACTCAGGCATTGCCATTAAAAGAAATAGGTCTCTACAGATGATGTCTCTGGCTGCAAATCATTAAAAACACAGAGGCACTGTCATCCTAATGGTGGACTATATATTATGATCTTCTAATTCAGAAAAGACATCAATCCTGATTCAATAAGGCCAAAACACAGGCCATATGATTTGTCCTGTGCTTATGTTTTTGTCTTGTTCTAGCAAATGCACGTTGCCATGGGGAGGAGGGGAAAGCAGCTAGCATGTGTCCGATCCTGTGACTGCTAATGTAATTGGCTTCAGAGCTATTGGCCAGTGCAGTATTTCCGTGATCAAACTAGGAGCCGGTTACTTGAAAATACATCCAGATATAATGGCAAAGACCCAGTGGAAATTTTTACTTACGACCCCACCCCACCCATCTCATGTTTGCCCTTGGTAGTCCCCGCCCTCAACCCGTCACAGGGCTATGACTTACTTAGTAGACATCATTTCCTGCAGGTTTTCTCTACAGAAGTTCACCCCTCTCCTGCTCCCCCTCTTAACTCCCATTCCTCACTCTCTGCTGGGTCACCACCACATGGAAAAGGAAGGAAGTTATTAATGTTGTTACAGGGATTCAATCCCACGCTGACATCTTTGAAACTTCATGGGTTGGGGTTATGTAATGCCTCCTGTACATTAGAAGACTAGAAAAAAAGTGCTGCTAAGTGTGTAGCATGTCACTATTAATGGATAGTTTATCTCAATCTCTATTGTTTCCTCCACAGTCCTGTTCAAAAAGTCAGTGTACTGTACAGTACCACCTCACATAACACAATAATGTTGATTTACTTATGACAAAGTCACAAAACTACAGTGGGAGGGCTTTGATTGATTGCTGACATTTGCACACTCAACAAAGGTGAGGACCAACAAAGCCTTCAGTCTAGCATTGTCATGGAAGTAATCAATATCAGCCTGCTACAGCAAACTCATGGCTGAATGGTATAAAGAGGTTTGATAGTTGCTTGTTTTTCAATTAAATGGGATGGATGGGATGATGGTGTAGTATCTGGTATAATGGAGCATTATAGATACATTGAAACATAGCTGCTAAACTCAAAGGCTTGAATGTAGCACCCAGTTGAAGGAGAAAAGCCTTAAGAGGCAATTTAAGGAGTGACTCAGAGTCATCATGAGAGAACACAAACTTATGTTAGGAGCCAAAGTCAAGGGCACACTGTTACTGTAGTGTAGGCCTTGCAAATTGTTGAGAAAGAAAGAGTAAATGATGGCCCACAGGAAATAAAGTAGAAATCAGAACCTCTGGCACCCATCCTTCTTAGTTTGCTCTGCCATTGTAAGCAGAAAACTTAAATCCCTTATGTCCGCTCTCAGTCCCATGCCAAAGCCATTACTTGGGCATACTCGGGATCAGCAAAAGCTTTGCTGGTACTGCACAGCAACGACATAGCTTTCCAATTACTGCTTGTGTGATAAATCAGCCCCAATGGCAAAGTATGGTATCTGAGGGGAGTCACTGGAACAGGAGGCCAGGGAGAGCATGCCAAATCATCCTGACAGCTGCTGCTACCGCCGAGGGTAAAGGCTATGTGAGACAGAAAAGCGTTTGAGGGCAAGAAAGACTTTTCTCGGGTCAAGTTCCAAAAGTAACGAGCACAACTTCAACACCATTGAAACCAAGTCACAGAAAACACTAAACAAAATCTCTGTTGATGTTCTGTTTTTTTTGTGATACTGTATACTAATAATAATATTCATCCTCAAAGGAAAATGTGTTTTTTGTCAGCTACAGAGAAGCACCCCTGAACCTGGTAGGGTTTCAGTGTCTTGCTCAAAACCACATGGGGGCTTTAACCCAGGTCTTCTTGTTGAAGGATGGTCTCTGTACACAACTACTCATGATTTTCCAATTTACTCATGAAGCACCTGGGTTGTGCAACAAGCTACAGTAGTGGTGGCTACCAGACAGCTACTGTAGCCGACCACAGACAAATAAATTCAAGCTCTGCTCACCAGGTGAGTAGAAGGGCAGCTATAAACCCAATGCACTCTCTCAAAAAAGCACCTCACCTCATATGTGGATACAGGTGTTTGGACGTGTGAAAGATACGGAGGCAGTAAATAATAAGGGATAGATGGTATGCCTTATTCTTAGGCCCACCAAGTGTTTTCAATCCCCCTGATGATCGCTCAGAAATGTTAAAAATGTGTAACAGTAGCATTTAACAAGTGCATAGTGCCAGAATGACTGCTTGTTTAAAGTTAACCGTACAAGGTTTCATCCAAAAGCTTCCTGCCAGGACGGAGGGGAGTACGTTTGAATCATGGTTTACAAATGGTCTTAACATCCATATCCATATGAAATGTTTATTTAGACAAAAACTTAACTCCAAAGTGATTTTGTGGAGCACTACATGCATGGTGCCTCTTCAGTTTTGACCAGCACTGAATTGTGGCTGTTTGTGGAGCATTATAAAAACAATTGTTAACACATTCATGTTTATGTTATTGTAATACTTCATGGAACCACTTTACAAATTCAGAATTGGGCCTCTTAAAAGTTTATACATCAAACTGTTACAAGCGAACAAAAAAATGTTCTGAAATGATTTTGGTTTCCACTTACTGACTCTTTTCTACATGAGAACACATGTTTTTTGTCTTCATTCTGAATGACCTTTGGCATAAATGTTGATATCTCCCAAAGGAATAATTCAATTTTAGGGATAAGGCTACTTGTTTTGCCTTTCTGTCCAGTTACCATGGCAACAACATCATGTGAACACAAGTTGCATTAGCCAAGTCCATCATGAAATCCAGTCTACGTTTGCATGACAACAATGTTGGCGTACATTGTTGAAGAGAGCCAGTACTGTTTAAAATATAAACTACAAGACATTTGAACTTTATCTATTTTTGTATCACATTTACATGGCAAGCATGACACTAATAAATCTACAGCCACTTTTCGAAATATGTAGAAGCAATCTGCAGCTCTTCAAAAAGAAAGAAAAACAACAACAGTGAGGTTATTAACCATCAGAAAACTGCATGTCAGCTATTGAAAAAATCTCTCAAGCTGAGACCAGTCATGCCAAGAGAAATGAAGTAAGGAGTCACAAAAAGGGAATTTTTAAAAAGAAAAGTGTTAAGTGGCTTGTCGGTACAAAGAAACACATGATTTGTCTTTTTGTAGTTTCAAAATATGTATCCTACAAGAATTTCATGGGTCGGGGAAAATGAAAACAAATACTTCATCATTTTGGAGAAGGAAACACTAGCAAGGGCAGATGTAGTGGAGTGGTGTTCATGTTCTGTGACTTTCTCAGGCCTCCCTTCTCTTTAATCATGAGGATCAGTGAAGTCCAATGGTTTCTACTCAGCACCAATCCACAGTAGTCTAGTCCAGGTGAACTGGCACTGGTTGAGTCCAAAGCACCAGTGAACTGCCAAAATAATCTACAGTATTATTACTGACTACAAGAAAGAGTTGAGGGCATAACCTGTCAAGATGTACAATAAAATATTAGGTCAAAGAACTCTTCTCAGTCACCATACATGTTCTAAAACCTGAAGTGACTACTGATTGGTCAAGAAAAAAAACACATTTGTGGCTACATACCGCACACAAGACAAGATTTGCAGAGGATCAGGTTGATTTAATACTGTGTAGAGCAACGCGTTTCGCTTACAGCTTCATCAGGCTCATACAAAGCACAGGAAGTCATCACTATAAATAGGAAACAGCATTTGCATAATTAATTGAAGAAAAAAACAACAATAATATTTACAATGTTTCAATGGCAAAACCATTATACTATATAGAAAAAACTACATAGAAAAATACTATGGACAACAGTACCATCATCTTAAATTACAAGAGTCTAAAAGTACTAGTTTTTCAAAGAACTATGTCACAACCACAGGCTCAAGATTTTGAGAACAATATCATGTCACATCTACAGGTCCAATATTTGAATACTGATTGGCTCACTAGGTAACTGTTTGCATGAATTACATTACAGTCATTTAGCAGACGCTCTAATCCAAAGCGGCTTACACAGGTGATAGATGACACTATGGGGGGATCGAACCCATGATCCTGAGACTGAGGGCTCTGCTCCACCGAGCATGTCTGACGCACAGCAGACGGACATACGCGCAGCAAAATCCTAAAATAGACTTTGTGTGTTTCAGAAACTTTAAGTACATGTGTGTAATTAAATCATTTCTAGACTCGTAGTTGTAATTGCATATTGCATGAGGAAAGCTGTCATCTTGTCAAATTTGTTGAGATCACTGCCAATAAATATCTTTACTATATTTTGCATTCCTGCATACAATTGCATTGTATTTCCCCTACCGTTTTTTCGCTGTGTGTGTGTGTGTGTGTGTGTGTGTGTGTGGTCAATGAGTCCAACAGTTCTGGGGGACTGTTGTGCTACAAAAACCTTTGTTGTTTTGATATTGTGCTAGTCGTTATGTTGCAATAACCTCATTCTTGTCGGGCCACTACGCGACGCGTATGTGCCCGGTGGAGCAGAAGGGTGAGAGTCTCATGCTCTACCGACTGAGCTGTCTGGACCAATTAAGTACACAATGTCACAGAAATAGTCGAGATGATGAAACAGATGCAATATTTGTCACAAGAAAATAACTGCCCACAAATCCCGCAACATCTTGAACCTAATGAAGCACCTAGTGCACAATCCTAACTTGATGCAAGAGAGCTGTACTGTGTTTGACTGCAGGAAAAAATGCTTCTTTTAAACCATATTATCCTGAATTTTACATAGTTTTACATAAATTCTAAGCTATTAAATAGTTTAATAGTTACAGTAGAATGTCTTGACTTTGCTAGTTTTAATACAACCAAAGTGTGATTTTCTTTTATACCCTAAAACTGCATTTTGAACAAATAAATACTCATGGTCATAAGGAATTGTTTTATACTGTTAAAATCAAGAAGAAAAATAAACTGCACCCATCCCCTGGTGATTGCATAAACGTGTGATTGTCGCCCATATTGCAGACAAACTCCAAATTCACTCAACGAGAAAACAAACTATGAACAATGAAAGCAAACAAGTGCTATTGTTTTTCTGACCGATGACTTTGCTGGGAAGCATGAATTGGACAATGGGAATGGACAATAAAGGCAGTTCGAAAGAGCAAGCAATGGCCTGGCAACCAGTCATTTGAGAGACACAGACTTTGTGATGCCTTTTCAGTTCTGCACTAGATTTGTGAAGAATAGACTGTATTGGCTACTGCAGTACTGCAGGATTGAATCCTTTTACCATATCTATGATTGTAGAGCTCCTGCAGGACAGATATAGGAACTTCTATCATGCCTACTAAGGTAGTACTAATGTGTGATAGATGCAGGATGGGAACTTCTACCATGGCTACATCTGTGAGACTGAAACTACATTGAGAAGACAGAGGGCTCTTGGCCAGACCGGGGTTTTACCTTTCCACAGTGTTTTCACAGCCGCAGAATGGGAGAGTCCTAAATACACTACCTCTTCCTCTCTAGGAGGGTGTTGAATTTGAGCAGAGAAAGGTGGAAATGTCAAAGGGATGAGAAATTAGAGGTAATACTTGGTAAGTTTACTTTCAAATCACTCCTTGTCTCTACTTTCAGCTTGAGTCAAGGGTGATGTCTCAACGCTGTTGGCGCTGTGCTGTCATCATCGGGTAGTGAAATTTTGCAGACAAGATTTGAGGCATTTTTCTCAACCAGCTGTGAGCAAACACACGTAAGCAGGGTGAAAGCATGCATGCACACAGACACACACACACACACAGCCTTACCAACTGACACATGTAAGCACGTGCGCGCACACATGCACGCAAACACAAACACGCACACATGCACACAGAGATATTGCACACAGACCTGACCATTTGTTTGCAGTGGCTGGGTTAAATAGGGGCCAAGTATTAGTCTTATCTAGATAATGACAGAGATTTATAACTGTGGCAAGTCTTTGTGGAAACTGTCCCAACTTGAATTATTACCAAGAGTTGGATTCCTAACATGCAAGATCATATATGAATCTGACTGAACACAAGGTTAGGGGGTACGGAAAAGGAGCTTCGTCTGATTTCTACAATAAATAATTCATAAAACCATACCCGACGTCCAAGCAAGCCTGATTGAGTGCCGATAGTGATCAAGCTTGCCCTGGTCGCATTCACTCCCTACTTTTTTGTTGTTGAGACTTTTAGCAAATTGCTTCCTGCCAAAGTTATGAAATGTTGAGAAGAAATGTTTGGAAAGAAAATGGTGAGGTTTGACGGTTTCACTGTTTGATATGGTTAAATCATGATTTCAGTTTCAATGCACCAAGATCTACTCCCACACACTTGACCCTGGTCTTCCTGAAATTCACGTTTAGTGTACAACTACATTCATCTTATTACAAGAGATTGACATCAAAATTCTGAGTGGTTTGTTTGCGAAAATACAGTAAGGTGACCAGATTACCCAGCCGAAAATCGGGGACATTTTCGGGGCCTGTTTGGGGGGCTTTAGGAAAATTTTGTACATTTTAAAGTGAAATGCATCAATCTGGTGCACTTTGAGAGCAAAATGAAGAGGCTAGTTTGGCTGGTCCTGCGACTTATATAGTCAGGTGCGACTTATATATCAATATATATATAATTTAACATGTTTTTAAATGTTAATTCATACTTGCTTGTTGGACTCGCTGGCTTGTTGTGTTAAAGGGAAACTTCGGTTTTTTCCAACGTGGGCCCTGTTTTCATAAATTTTTCTGTATATGTGAGTGATGGATAAAATCTCGTAGCAAAACACCGGTGGTTTTGTTTTTAACCTTTTATATAATACTAAAGTAACAGTCTTCGGTAATCCAACACAAAATCACTTCGGTCGTCTCTCTTCACTTCAGTCAGGTTGGTAACAGGATTGTGTCCCCCACCGGTGTTTTGCT
>CABFOS010101340.1:0-13632 GCA_900660315.1 Diretmoides pauciradiatus | reverse complement strand
CGGCGACCACCGAGATCTACACTCTTTCCCTACACGACGCTCTTCCGATCACCCTCTTCACCTTCTCCATCATCTCCTTCCCTTTGATCCTGTCGTAGGTGCTGAACAGCTGTTGTTTAGCACTGTTCAGCTCCTCCCGACTCTCTGCGGTCCCCTCTCTCTCAAAGCTTGGTTGGTCACACTTTCTAGGTTTTTATATGCTATTTGCACAAGAGAGCATTGAAGAAACACAATGAAAGTATTAAATATGTCCGTGCTTTAGTTAAATGTATTGTCCTATTTTCAACCAGTTGAGAATGTTCTCCTCCTAGCGCGTCACAGGGAGGAAAACCATTCCACTATCCAGGACAGAGCGTCTGTCAAAGATCAGGCCGAGTAACTTTATTAACTGGTATATAGTAATATCATAGAAACACTATAGTAACATCATAGAAACACTATAGTAATATCATAGAAACACTATAGTAATATCATAGAAACACTATAGTAATATCATAGAAACACTATAGTAATATCATAGAAACACTATAGTAATATCATAGAAACACTATAGTGATATCATAGAAACACTATAGTAATATCATAGAAACACTATAGTAATATCATAGAATGACATAGAATGACATAGATGTGCTGGCGTTACACAGCTTGCTGGTGAATCCTAATGATAGTAGCGTTGGCTATCTAGCAGACAATGTCTCAAAATGCTCTGCAACTTAACAATCACAAATCTGAAGTTGTTACTTTTGGCCCTACAAATGTATCTTTTATAATTCAGGATAATCAATTAACATCAAACATCAAACCAGCTGCTACAAACCGGGGTGTCTCTTTAGATTCTGCTCTGGATTTTGAGGAGCGAATCCAAACATTTGTTCAGTCTTGCTTCTATCAATTGAGAAATCTCACGAAAATGAAATCATTTCGTCCACTACTGATGTGGAGAAAGTCATCCGTGCCTTCATCTCATCATGTATTGACTACTGTAACCTTGTATGTCCGAAACAAAACCCATGGCCTCGTCTGCAACACGCTCAGAACGCTGCTTTTAACTATAGAAATAAAGGAAGAGATCATATCAGTCCCATTTTAGCCACCGTACACTGGGTTACTTTTAGGATTGATTTTAAAACGTTATTGATTACTTCCAAAACAAATGGCCTGGCTCCAGTTTATATTTCAGAACTGTTGTCTCCTTATGTGCAGAAGTGTACAGTACTCTTACATTGCCACCTTAACATTGAAATAACTTGCCTGAATACGTTCATGTAACTATCTTCCTTTAAGAGCCAACTGAAAACTTACTGTAATTTACTTGTTATTTAGTTTGGTTTAGTTAACCATTCATATTAAGCAGGCTACATCTTGTTTTGCTACATCTTGTAACGTTCCCAATGTCTTATATGTGCTTTTTTCTGTTCTATTCTTCATTGTGAAGCATTTTGTGCCTTGCGTAAGAAAAGTGCCATAGAAATAGGTTATTATTGTTGTTGTTATTATACAGTAACTCAGCACAAAAAAAATCATCACATTATTGGTGTTAAAAGCTTATACATGTACCCACGGACAAGGTTGTCATGTCAACGTCTCATAACACACAGTAGCACCAGCTGCCATGTTGGCCAAAGATAATATTTCCATTTCCCCTTCCATCCCACAGCCAGAAAAATAAAGACTGACCTTTTTAAAGCTCATTCCAATCAGCCAAACAGAGATTAACACAGCACCACAATTCAGTGTTAAAGCACCTCTGATATAAAAAACAACAACAAAGTTCCTCATTTCCTTCTCCTAGGTTTGATTGGTGGATAACCCACGCCATCCCACCGGAAGAAAGGCAGAGCTTCCTGGGGAATCTGACAGATGACCTTCAGAGTTGGCATCCAATACTGCTGTCCTTTCTCTCTTCTCCACATCAACACAACTTGTCTGACCACTTCATCTGTCGTTCCACGGGCCGACAGGGACCCTGTAGTATCGAGGCTGTCCTCAGGGCTACTTCTCGCTTCCAGAGGTGGAAACAGTCTCACCTGTTACTGCCTCATATGGTTCAGGTATGGATGGTACATTACCTTTCATCCATTCGTACATGAATTCATTTTCTCTACCCCTCAATCCTTTTCAGTGTCATGGGGGGGGGGCTATAGCCTATCCCAGCATGCATTGAACAGAAGACAGAGAATCACCCTGAACAGATCACCAGTCCATTACAGATAAGCAAGTGACAATAAAAGGAAGTTCAACAAATAGAATGAGAGAATGAGAATAAATCCAAAATTAAAATGAATGACAGCTCGACAGTGACTATGATCTATGTCATTGGTGTTATGCTCAGGGCCTGGCTCCTCCCTGGCTGCGCTGCCCCTCCCAGAGACTGCTGGACAGGGTGGTGCGTCGTTACGCTGAGGTGGCAGACGTCGGAAGCCTCCAAATGAAACACTTCACAGAGAAAGACAAACTCCGCCTCCTTTACACCCTTGCTGTCAATCCACATCCACTGGTACTACAGGTAGCCTGGAGCCGCTAGTACAGCACTGGCTGCTCTTCATATTTACCATCCCGAACAGAACCGCAACACACACGTTTACCTTTGTCTTACCCAGATGTTCCCAAGCAGCGAGGGCTGGCCTTTCCCCCGCTACCGTGGTGCATGTGGCAGGCTGATGGTGTGGACAAGCTCCAGGCCGCTGTCAGGTCTTTACGGGGCCTCCGTGGAGCAAAGGGCAGATGCAGCCTACCAGCTGATCCAGCTGAGCCAGGACCTGGTCTCCAACAGCCTGGGCTTCAGGCTCTACTACACCCAGCTGGAGGAAGACATGTTCGGTGTGCTGGAGGATGGCAGGCTGGTCATCAGCAATGCCAGCACCATAGGAGTCATAGATCTGCTGCAAGGTGAGAGGAGGGGCTGTTGACTAGCAGAATAAGATTAGTAGTGAACAGCAGTAGAGAACAAATTTGCAGAATTGGTTGTAAAGAGGTCAACTGAAAAGCCAAAGAAAGAGTGATATGAAAAAGGCACAAAACAGCAATGAATAAGCTCTTTGTTTGTCCTGCAGTAACAATGGACATGTTTCAGGTATAAAGCCATTATTATTATCATCCAAAACATGTTCACCGATAAATGAAGACAGCTTTTCTAAACTATTCTTTCTAGTTTTCTTATCAGAACCCTTTGTTACACTGAATCAAGCAGGTGACAAAAAATATACCAACATTTGTATCAGATCAAGATCCCAATCAAAATCCCATTATCCAAGAAGTCTGTTAATTTTTTTTCTAGACATTCATCACCACGGAGGAAGTACATGCTCAATCAGTTCCTCTTTTATAAACCGTCGATTGTCAAAGTTCCTCTTTTCCTCTCCAGGAAACCATGGCATCATTAGGTCTGTTTTTAGTATGATAGTAAATCGGAACCAATTCTTTAAAAACTGCATGCTGCCACAGACCGTTTAATGACCACAGATGATAACCTATAGAGAGGAAACGTTGAGAAAGCAAAAAGAGACCAACGGATTAAAAAAACAACTTTGATATAGAAAACTGATACAAACATGAGAAAAGCTTTTGATGTTTACCCACAGCTACTTTGATCAGTTTCACAATTTATTCCTGAGGAAAGTGTGTTTGCCTACTGGCCCTGGTGATCCCCTTGCTGAAGTTGTCTTTTTACTGATTGTCTAGTTTTCCCGAGCAGTCTAGATGAGCAAAGTTAAAACCAAGTTAAAAGCGGGTCATTAACTTCCCAGTGCCTGTGTTCTTCAGTCTAAACACTTAGAGATAAGGAATGGAGATGTTGTCCTTCTCATCCAGAACTGCATTCGCGTGGCACCTGGTATCTTTTCTAAATTAACAATGTTGCTCAATGAGCTCCTTGTTCATTACCTTACTGTCCCCACTGACCCTTCCATCACACTGGCAGACCTGTTGTTCCTTGTCTCTTCTCCAGGTTTCCTTCCTGATCTTCCCTCTCCCTCAGGCCCAGATGAAGACGTCTTCTCCTGCCTGGGTCAGGGTGCATCATCCTGCAGCCAGGCTCCTCCATGTAGTTCTGTGCGCCCCTCCCAGAGCTTCACCATGCTGTGCAGACACCTGCTGCCCAAGCTGCTGCTACCTGCCAGGGAGAGTCAGGCAGGACACGGTAGGCCGAGTATGCATGCCCATGTCTCACACATGTATTACACACAATATTATATGCAGTAGCACGACGTGATTTAGCCAAGTAGGACATGGTCCTGGATGAACATCCCACATTTCATGCTAACCTGGACGTCAACGACTCGTTGATCCAGGACCATGTCCTACTTGGCTAAATCATGTAGAGCAGGGGTTTTCAAAGTGTGAGGCAGGGGGGGGGGCAGGGGGGCTCCAAACAGTTTCAGGGGAGTGAATGGAAGTGAAAAAAAATATTACATTAGTTATCAAAAGGAGATCATGTAGAATAGCGGTGATTGTGAAATGTGTGTGATTTGGTTAAAGAGATGGTTCAGAGATTCAGTAGTTTGGGGAATTTTACTGTTTTTTTCCACTTTCCCAAAGCCAGAAAACAATAAAAGCCTTAGGACATTTTTTATGTATTTGGGTGTAGTCTGAAGTTATGTCAAACAGCAATATCAGGCTATCTTGGAGTAAACTAATTGTGAGGGGGGCGCCTTTTTCCAAGCTTTATTTGAGGGGAGGCCCACAGTCTGTCTCTGAAAACCTCTGATGTAGAGCATATGCAGTACACCTGTTGCTGGTAGGAATGCTCCAATTGGACAAGTTGAGAATTCCAACAAGCAACTACCTGGGTTCAAACTCAAGTCACTGAATTCCTATCAGCTCCAAGGTGCTGTTCTGTTGCCGACGCCATACTCAAATTTCCCTGAAGGGGGGGGGGAATTTTCATTTTGGTGCTCCATCAGCCAAACACACAATAGTGATGTTGCTATTGCAGTTTTTGTTATTTTACCATATGTTGGTCTTTATAACCAATGTGTACTGAATTTCTATCATTCTTATCAGAGTTTGGTACTGCAACAGGTCAGCTGTCTAGCAATGTGACTCTGCTGCTGCGGACGTGTGCTGACCCCCGCCAGCCTGACTGGAGGATACATTGGGCAGTTCAGGCTCTCAAGGACAGTCTGAGACCACTGAGGCCCTGTAGCCAGCACTATGCCTACAGGTACCCTGAGTGCCGCTACGACCAGCGATACTGAGCCATAATTGGAAAGCATGTTAAACTACAGTACACTATACTCACCAACGATGCATCCGTAGTTCCTGGAAAAGGTGGAACTAACAGACACTGCGGGAGTGCCAAAATCACCGGCCATCACATAACGATAATAACCAAGGATGTAGAACAGATAAAAATCAAGAATGTAACAAACAACAAAGATGTAAATAAAGACATTTGTTGTTTATTGACGCATAAAACATCCTTCAAACAATAAAACATTTCAAGGAAGGTCTCTGTACAATGCTTACTAAGCAGTTTTATTTATATAGAAAACGTATGAGGGGCCATGCTTAAAATGACATGGCTCCTTCAAATTTAATGGCAGGTACTCTGGAAAAGATTACAGCATTCCATCAACAAATATTTTCAAGCAATAAATATGCATTTATAAATAGTGTAAATTTACATCAAAATTAGAAGAAGAAAAACAAACACAAATTAAGTTTACTCGTCTATGTGCAACCCATTTTCTCTGTGACTTGGCTGTTGTTTCTCTCCAAATGATTTCCTCTTTATCACCCAACCAAAGACTCAGCATGGTTCCAAGAAAACAAAATTAAACATAAAACTGATTTTTTAAAAGGGAGGGGGGTGTTGCAATCAACATGTCACTCAACTCTTCACATTACAACAGTTCTTCTTGTTTTCCTGATTAAGGAGACGTCTATCTATCTAACATACAAAGACCTGCTATGCTAGTTACTTATTGGGGGGAGGGGGGGGGCAAACAAAACTCTTGTGTCAACCCACAAACAGAATACAAAAATGGAAAAAGAAAAATCCTCAAGTCAGTAGTCTTTGTGTGATGTTGTTGCCAGTTGGAACATAATATATACAAAACATGTTTTTGTCATTTTTTTGTGGGGTTTGTTTGTTTCCTAGAGGAGTCCAGCTGGGCCAGCAGTAGAACAGTCTGGTCATGATGACAGGGGATGCTGCCACCCCCCTCCAGTCCACTGGGGGGAGGCACACCACTCTGGGCAGGTTGCATAGACGCACAGCTTTCACACAGCTGCCTTTTGGGATAGCTACAGAGCGCAGTTGGATGACTGCCGACTTACTTCCTGAATATCAGAAAAAAAGGGTTTTGAGAGGGTTTCCGATAAGTCCATCACGAGTCTAATTGTCCTCAGAACAACACAATGTTACCATCAAGAGGAAGGCAGAGGACTAGCCTGTAGAGAGAAAGAGGAAAAAGACTGAGCTCTATGTCTTTTCTGTTCATTTTGGCTGCAAATTAATTTACATTCATATTCCAGTCTGTAGCCAAATGTACTTTAGTCTATGAAAAGTTCCTACATAAGTTGGACGACACAAAGCTAGAGAAAGAGGAACTAGTCTTGCTGGTGTGAATGCTCATGTGCCTGATACTTACAAGTGTGAACTGGTCATAGACCTGCATGAGGTCCTCTATCTTGTACTGCTCTAGCACCACAAAGTTGTCCAGGTCAGTGCTCCCCCTACGGGCACAGTCCTGGCAGTGCACCACATACGTTTTCCTGCTGTTGCTCTCGCTGGTCACAAACAGCAAGTCAAACACCTCCACCTAGGTCCAAGAGACAGATAGAAAAAGGGGGTTACAACATAGCTATGAAAGCGCCTCAGCCCTGCAGCATCATCTTACCAGTCACACCGATGGCAGGTATGGAACCAACAGCAGATAGGGTACAATTACAGATATAGATACATGTGTGTCCCTACCTCACAGATGCTACAGTAGTGTGCTGGCTCATTCTGGGTCCTTCCATGCCACACCAGCTCCTTCCCAGCAGCCAACAGCAGCTCCCGCAGCATCTGACACTGCTTCAGCGTCCGCAGCAAACAATACCTAACACACACACATAGCTGAGCATATGCTTCTGGTCCAATCATTCAAACATCCTCCATTTTATATGGAGTCTGCATATCCATATTAGAAATTATGCTTGATAATTTGAGAGCAACAGCGAGATCATGTCCTCACTTGATCATTTCAAAAAGCTTGTGGTCGGACACTTTGATGTTCCTGGCCATGTTCCAAGAGAGGTGGATCATGGGAACGATGGATTTGACACTCTGCAGTTTGTTCCACTCATAGCGCTCCACTGCCAACTTGTACTGATGGGCTGAGGAGAAAACAGACAGAAACCATCCTTTAAACTTCACCTCTATACATCAGTGGAAACTAACATTTATTTACCCAGGGGAGGTTTGCTGAGCATGTGTCCTCTTTTTCAGCACCGCTCTGCTTCCGTTGATAGTTATACATGCCTACACCTGGAAGCTGCCCTGTGCAATCGGAGCAATTTCACTGGAGCTAGTGGTTAAGTGCCTTGTCTAGGACCTTGACAGTAGTTGCTGAGTGAAGAGAGAACATTACTCATCCAATTTCCCCACCCAGAATTCCCTTTATGGCCTATTCAAACCAGCACCCTTCTTGTCAAAAGCTCACATTTGGGGCCGCTCGGGTAGTGTAACGGTATTCCACTGCCTACCAACCCTGAGGTCGCAGGTTCGAACCTTGGGGTTGCTTGGCTGGGCGTCCCCACAGGCACAATTGGCCGTGTCTGCGGGTGGGAAAGCCAGACGAGGGGATTTGTCCTGGTCGGTCGGGGCGCCTGTTCAGTGGGAAGGGGATCTGAGGGTGATAGCGTGAACCTCCGTGCGCGTTACGCTCTCCCAGTGAAACTCCTCGCTGTCAGGTGAAAAGAAGCGGCTGGCGACTCCACATGCATCAGAGGAGGCATGTGGTAGTCTACACCCTCCCCAGGCCGACAGAGGGGGCGGAGCAACGAGCAGGACTGCTTAGGCAGGGGGGATTGGCAACGTAAAATTGGGAGAAAAAGGGGGGAAATTTAAAAATAAAAAAGCTCACATTCTTGCCTCCCTGTTGTGGTACTTAAACCCATATAGCGAAAAAACATTACACTTTTTCCCTAGGTTCTACTTCATGCTACAGCAATGACCATCACCATCCATGAAAACCTATCCTTCTTGAAACCATGCTCCCAAGTCTTTACAAATCACTCGTCTCAGAAAAGGAAGTACTTCTTTTCTCACCTGTGAGGGGCCCAACGTTCCACGCCACATTGTTGCACCAGCCGATGGCTTGAACCCAGTGGACAGTGCCTGTGTTAAGCCATACCAGGTCCCCAGGGCGCTGGATGAACCGGTAAACTGGCACGTTGGCCTCGTACAGGTCCTCCAGGTTAGGCCACCAGGAGCCCATCAGAAAGTTGATATTGTTCCTGCAGGAGAGGCGCACACACCCAGAGCCATCAGCGTCAAACCCACACAACACACAACTAATGATGAAAGCTTCAGGCCGCGTAGTTTGTGGTGATTTACTTTTCACAGAAGTCATTGATGATTCCCCAGTATGGCTCAGGCACAGCAAACCACTCACAGTCCCCAGGACCAATGTTGATGTTGACTGAACAGAAGTTGTTGTTCTCTTGGTGCCCTAAAAAGGATACAATGACAAATGATGAAAAACATTAAAACAATCAATGTCGATACAGTGCTGTTGATTCTGTCTATTCCTGTACGTGTTGCTACCTGGTGTCCTGCTCCCAGGCACCTTCATGTAGAGCTGGACAGTGTTCATGCCCAGGATAGTGTGTCCCACATGGCTAAGCAGGTTACCGGCTGACACCACCCTAGAGAAGGCTGGCAGCTTAGTCAGCTCTTGCAGCTGCTGCTTCCACCTGAAGAGGACAAAGGTTATAGGTCAGCACTACTGCACTGGAAAGATAATAAAGGACAAATCACCTTTCTGCCTCTATCCAAATGAAGTCCAAACACTGTACAATTTTCAGAGAATGGGCAGGCAACCCGTTTGACAATGTGATCTAATAATTTCAACTGTTCACGTACTTCTTGTCGTCAGAAAGGTCGATGTTGGTGCCAAACTTGATGTGTTTGAAGGGCCCTTTCCTTCGTCGTGCCACACTGAGGGAGCATGGGAGATGTAGTTAGACAGTGACAGAAAGAACCTACAGATATTCTGAGAGGTGCAGGGAGATCTGAGGAGGAAGAAAGAGCATGGAACTAACTTCTCTGAGGAGGATGCTTCTGCTTCCATCTCCTTCTTCTTCTCATTCTCCTCCTGACACATGCACAATGTAAGATCACAATCAAAACAAAGCAACGGAATAACATCAGAAATACCAAAACGCATTTGTGCATATGTGAAACATTTTATGAAATTTGTAAGATATGGCCTGATAACCTGTGGCAGAGACTCTTGTTCAACATGTCTTTTGTGTAGTTTTTTTTTATTAAACATGGGACTACAGTGGTACTCCAGCACTGGTCTTAGTAGTGTGTGGCAAGTGTGTGTATTCATCCCCCACTGACCCGTAGAGACTCCTGGAAGGAGGAGGCCTGGTACTGGGCGTATTTGACGATGGTGGTGTGGGAACGACTGCTCTCGCAGCGCCACATCTTCCTGCTGCCGCTTGGGTCCCAGTTCTCATCGGTGGGCTGGGCCAGCTGGGTCCGCACCTCCACCAGATGGTCCGGGTTGGCCTCCACCAGCGTCTTAGTGGAGAACAGCCCCAGGTCTATGGGGGGGGGGGCATGCAGAGAGACAAGGAGCAGAAGAGTTGGAGGAATGTTAAGAGCCAAAACAAGTAAAAAGTGCGAGTTACAAGTTGCCACGTGGAAGCAGGATGTTTTATTTTCAGAAGTTTTGTCCTGCTGTGGATCAGTCTGTGGACGCCACTGATCTGAAATATCTTGCCCAACTTTCTCCCTTGTGATGACTTTTTTTTGATATATAAACATGTATTTTATATTTTTATTATCATACAATTTGGTGAGCTTCTGTTGTACTGGGGCCGTGAACCTCACAGCTCAGCTTTCCTTTGTGGATCATGAAGTAAGTAAATAATACTTTATTATATAGCACTTCTCAAGCCAGCAGTCACAAAGTGCTTCACATTTGATTAAAAAATGCATGATAGTACACAGCATAAAAACAAGTAAAATACAATTTATTAGGGATGCCGATACCGATAACCGATATTAATATTGCTGTTATGGCCGATAACCGATATCGATATCTATATAAAAACAAGTTTCTATGTTAATCAAATTTCGTACATACTGAAAAACACATGTAAACACTGTGAACTTGAAAACGTATTGTCTTTCTTTAGTTCCAAAACATCTGGAAAAGCCCATAAATCATAGGTTTACCGCTAGGGTTGGGTATCGTTTGGGGTTTTTCCTATACTGGTGCCAGAACTGATACTTTATAAACTAGACCATGTTACACAACAGAGTGGTTGTGCGCTCATCCAGTGCCTATTTTAGGACAGGTGCTGGAAAATCACAAAACATATGGAAGAGAAACGAAAAATCCGCACACTGTATTTTTTTTACCCCATTTTTCTCCCAATCGTACATGTCCAATTCCCCTGCCTAAGCGGTCCCGGTCGCTGCTCCGCCCCCCCACTGTAAGTCTGGGGAGGGTGTAGACTAGCACATGCCTCCTCCGACACATGTGAAGTCAACCACCCCTTCTTGTACACCAGCCGGTGAGGAGTTTCACCGGGAAGGCCTAGCGCGTGCGGAGGAACACGTTATCCTCCCCAGCTCCGCTCCCCACCCAACAGGCGCTCCGACCGACCAGTAGGAGGTGCTAGTGTAGCGACCAGGACAAATCCCTGTGTCCGGCTTCCCACCCGCAGGCCCTGCCAATTGCGCCTGTAGGGACGCCCAGCCAAGCCAGTAGCAACCCCAAGGATCGAACCTACGACCTCAGGGTTGGTAGGCAGCGTACTTTACCGCTACACTACAGCCTCTGGTTCCATCTCTACTAGTCGAACAGTTTCCTCTGTGTTCAGTGTTACGTGTTGTGTGATGTCAACAGAACTCATTTGCCCAGGAGGATCATGGGAGAATACAATTGCAGATTTATTCCACAACAATACATTTCTTTAAAGTCCTGTTACACTAAAAACACCTGTCTCTGTCCTCCCGCTCCCTGTCTCTCTCTCCCTATCCTCTCTCTCTCTCTATGCTTCAAAGTGGCAAATAATTAATTTTATAGTAGGGGAGGCAAAACTGGCTATATACAAAAGCTGAAAAAACAGAGCGGAAAACATGCCCGTTCATGAGGTAGCACCATATATGTGCACAGATAGACTCCATGTAGCGCTCAAGCACCTGCCCCTTTTGCCCTCTGACCAGATAAATGCCCTTTTTGAAAGACATTTTTCAATTCATTTCTTTTTCTAATTTTATATTTTAGTTTTTCAACGTGGCCCACGGCATCAATTCTCAATTAAAAGTGCCCGAAATGCCCGAAATTTGCAATTAAGTTGTAATTCTGTGAGATCGCACTTCACAACATGATAGAATTATGAGGTTCAGAGGTTGATTGATGAGTCTTGGTTATTGTTTTGGATTCCTCTGATCCTAAAATAATAGTAGGAGGAAGCTTGTCAAAATCTGAGTAGTGGTTTTGCAACCAAAACATTTTTCACAAAATAACACTCTTATGTCATCTACCATCTGGTAAAGTGGCTCCAAGATCTATGACCAGTTGTTTCAAACCTCCTTTCCTTTGTTGTTTTGACATAGACTGACTAGAATAATCATCCAAAAAATGCAGCTATTGCTGAAAAGGACGAATAGAGACCTGATTTAGACTCCTACATAGAGACTTGAGATTTGAATATATATATGTATATGTATAGGTATTGAAATAAATAAATATATGTAAGTAAGTGCAAGATGTGCCACTGTAAAGTTATTTTTTTCAATAAATAATTATGAGAGGGGTGCCCTTTTTTCCACTTGAGCAACTGCCCCCCAAAATGTCTGTGCACGCCACTGAGCACCACTGTTTTTTGCTTAAGTTAGAGCCAGAGTCTGGATTGATTTTAAATTTTACAAAGCAATGAGTTACCTAGATGGTTTTATAAATCAATGGTGTGTTTCAGATGCAATCTGTTGCGTGGTGAAGGAAGACTTGGCCTTTAGATAATCTTTTGTTTTCCTGAATCAGGATATTTGTTATTTTTATGATCATTTTGGATTGAATTGTTGAATTATGAACTGAATTGTTTTTGCTTGTTGTTTTGTGTTGAGAATTACATGAACTAAATAAAGTATTCTTAAAAATCTCTCTCCTCCCGCTCCGTCTCTCTCTCCCTATCCTGTCTTTCTCTCTGCCTGTCTCTCTCTCTTCTATCTGCCTATCTCTCTCTCTCTCTCTCCTCCTGCTCACTGTCTCTCTCCCTAACTTGTCTTTCTTTCTCTCTGCCTGTCTCTCTCTCTCTCTCTCTCCCTCCCTGTCTCTCTCCCTATCCTGTCTTTCTCTCTGCCTGTCTCTCTCTCTTCTATCTGCCTATCTCTCTCTCCTCCTGCTCACTGTCTCTCTCCCTAACTTGTCTTTCTTTCTCTCTGCCTGTCTCTCTCTCTCTCCTCCCGCTCCCTGTCTCTCTCCCTACCCTGTCTTTCTCTCGGCCTGTCTCTCTCTCTTCTATCTGCCTCTCTCTCTCCTTCCTCCTGCTCAGTCTCTCTCCCTATCTTGTATTTCTTTCTCTCTGCCTGTCTCTCTCTCTTCTATCTGCCTATCTCTCTCCCTCCTCCTGCTCACTGTCTCTCTCCCTATCTTGTCTTTCTTTCTCTCTGCCTGTCTCTCTCTCCTCCCGCTCCCTGTCTCTCTCTGTACCATGTCTTTCCCTCTGCCTGTCTCTCTCTCTTCTATCTGCCTGTCTCTCTCTCTCCTCTCGGTCCCTGTCTCTCTCTCTTCTATCTTGTTGTTCTCTGCCTGTCTCTCTTTCTCTCTCTTCTTCCCGTCTCTCTGTTCTTTGTTAAAGTATTTACTTTGAAGCAATGTTTTCTAAATGGAGAGCACCTGTGTTGGAGGGGAGTGTCTGTCTGTCTGTCTGTCGGTCTGCCTGCCTGCCTGTCTGTCTGTGGGTGGTGGGACGGTCAGTACCGGCCTGTCTGTCTGTGTGTGGTGGGACGGTCAGTACCGGGTCTGTAGTTTCTCCAGTCCGATGCGGTGTCGTTCCTCCTCCCAGGCCAGCTCCTTCCTGGCCTCCTTCACCTGCCGCGCCGTCTCCCTCTCCACCTCTTTGCCAAACCTCCGGTCCAGCTGCAGCTCCTACACATGCACACGCACACACACACGCACGCGCGCACACACACACACACACACACACACACACACACACACACCAGTGTTAATGTTGGCAGCTATTTTAGATTTGGTCTTTAGACGAAAATGCTTAATAGTTTTAGTCACATTTTAGTCAATTTTATCCTTCATAGTTTTAGTTTTAGTCACATTTTAGTGGCCTATATCAACATGTGATGCCATATAGGAATCAATAAAGCATGATTTCTGTATCACCATAGTATGTGAGCAGTACGACCTTGAATATGCCAAAAATAATCTATGAAATTTAGTC
>CABFOS010101227.1:0-10585 GCA_900660315.1 Diretmoides pauciradiatus | reverse complement strand
CGGAAGTCTATGACCAGCTCTTTGGTCTTTGTGGGGTTCAGCAGCAGTCCGTTCCGCTCGCACCAGCTGCTGAAGGCTCCCACAAGGCTCCTGTACTCAGCCTCCTGTCCCTCCCTCACACACGCCACAATAGCCGAGTCATCCGAGTATTTCTGCAGATGACAGGTCTCTGTGTTGTGCATGAAGTCAGACGTGTAGACCGTGAACAGGAACGGAGCTAACACAGTCCCCTGTGGAGTCCCAATGCTGCACACCTCCGTCTCAGAGACACAGCTCCCCAGTCTTACGAACTGTGGTCGGTCCGACAGGTAGTCCGTGATCCAGGACGTGAGGGCAGGATCCACCCCCATCATGCTGAGCTTGTCTCTAAGCAGCAGGGGCTGAATGGTGTTGAAGGCACTCGAGAGGTCAAAAAAAAAAACATAATCCTTACTTGGGTCCCCGGCTCTTCCAGGTAAGTACCAGGCAACATTATCTTAAGATTAACTAGAAAACTATCTACCAACACAGTAACACTTTGACACGTTACTAATGAACGAATTAGGAACGACCTAATCATTAATGAATAGTTAATAAGTTAATTAGTAGTTCCTGCACAAAACAAATTTGTAGTTACTAGGGAACGAGTGATGAATGAATGAAAAACTAATGAGGAAAGAATGAAGAACGGCCTAATCATTAATGAATCATTAATGAGTAGTTCCTGAATAAATCTGAATCGATAATAATGATGGTTACTAGAGAACAAACTGGGAATTACTATATGAATGAATCATTAGGTAATGATTAGTTCATAAGTATCAGTCTAGTCGTTCCTGATTAACTATGAATCATCCACTGAGCGGCACAAAGTAGTAACGACTAGTTTCTTACTAATTACGTAATCATTAGTTACTCTTCTTGTGTATTGTATTGTAAAGTAACGCATTATACTGAGTAGTTACTGAGTATTGAATCATTACTTTATGATTACCTGACCATTAGTTACTCTTCTTGTGTACCGTATTGTAAAGTAACGCATAATACTTAGTAGTTACTGAGTATTGAATCATTACTTTATGATTACCTGACCATTTGTTACCATTTAGCCCCATGTGAATCACCTTATTAAAACAGAACAGAACAGAACGCATACCAGTCTCTAACAAAATAATGCATTTTACTGTTATCAAATGTAAGTGGCTAAAGTAATCACAAATATATTCCATGAAAATCACCCGTCCTTTTTCTGTAACCCTGCTGACAGACAAACGGCTGAAAACATGACGGAGGTAAAATATTGTAATGTTCCCCAATCAGTGGACGGTGAGACGTTAACTGGTTTCATTACAACCTTATTAACGACAATCACACAGGTTACTGTGGCCGTAGCCAACGCAACAACAAAACTGTATTTCTATATTAACCTTTCACTTAGCTTTCAAAGCAGAAGCTGAGAAGTTGAGGTTGTTTGGTGTAGAGCAACATCATCCATGCTACAACCTCTTCTGGGTGTTTGCCGTGTGTTATTTTATTCCTTATAGCCGTTCAAAAACCGATGTGCACGTGCATACTCACATATGCATGTGGGCACATACTGTACACACACTAAGAAAAGTATTGATCCACTTAATTTTTGGCACACAAAAAAACAAGAGACAATGACAATGAGCCAATATAACTGAGACATTCTAAATATGTAAGGCTTTTAGTTTTGCTCCATGTTAGAAAGAAAGATTTTTTGCCTTTATCTGTGCTTATGTGAATTCTGAATGCCTACCATCTGCATTTAAGAGACTCTTGCACTTTAGATGCAACTCTTCAAATGGCTCTGGTCAAAAGATCATTCACTTTACCTTCTAGAAACCACTGTTATCAACTATGATCATTATTTTCACCCCCAAGTTGTGCAGAATGTCAAGACAAATTGACATTGAGGACCAATTAATCTAAGAGTGACATAGACAAATAAATGGGAGAACAGGCCCGGCCCAGCTTAAGCCATTAGTGCATTTTTAACAACAAAAAACATAATTTTCCTCTATACCTTGAACTCATAGGAATCACCATCTCTCTCCTTTTGATTATCCATGATCCAAAGGATGTTAAAAATCAAGCGACGTGTCCAAATGTTAGCAGAGTAATGTTAAAGCCATGAGATGAGAATATAATGGCTGAATTTCAACCATAACCAGAGAGGCAAAAAGAAAAGGAGTCATAACAGTTGAGTCATTGCAAGACTCAATTAGACCTCACACTGGGAGGAGTGCCACTAAAACCCTGGGCATTCTGTGGTAGCTGATTGGTAGAGAATCATCCTGGCATCAACTTCATGATGGACAAAGAATTATAGACAATGTGTGTCTCTCCCCTGTTACACTCTTTTCTATATATTTTACTAGAAAGTAAAGATTCAGTTTTGCCACAAACAGAGAATGAATTTGCTGTTATGTCAATCTGTAGCCTAGTGTTGGTCCTAATTGCTTTTATTTCCACTGAACACAAAACAGTGGTCACACGGTTTGAAATTGCTTGTATTTATTTGAGTTATTTCACATCATCTTTATACAGACATATTGCACCGATTACAAATCAAGTATTAACAGTCTATACAAACATATTCCTTCTGGCCTTGCTTTAGCAAAAAACAAACAAAAGAAAACTTAAATTCTTATGTGAGGGATATGTGTTGTTGTGCGTTATGTGGCGGTTTAAGGGAAAAGTACATTCTTTATATATACACACACAATTAAATACTCTTTACCTTTCAAACAAGTACTTACAAACTGCAAAAGACACTCAGGAACTCTTCCACCTTTCTTTGCATGGTGTTGGTACATGACACTGCATGGTGGAACATTGTTTAAAGTCAGTGGTTTTACAAACAGCTGATGTGGTTTTACAACATATTTGGGTTTTTGGTGGACATATTCAAAATACATTGAGTAACATGCTTCTTTTTCTAAGCTTACCCCACTTCAACTTGATCCAATTCTCAACTTCAGGGGGCATCAATTTAAGCCACTGTACCATTTCACACTGCATTCAAATCTTTCATCAAATTATGATATGACAAACTCTATAAACAGTGGCTGTATGTGTGTAAAATGATTATCATCGCGTAAATAAAAAAAAAACACTAAGCGACTGAGGTCCTTCAAACTCTTTTCTTATGAGGTCCAGTGTATGTCTTTTAGATGTTCATCATTACGACTACAATAGATTACCATCCATATCGTGCCCAGAAAAAAAGCTCTTGAGACAATCTGGGTAGGAACCTGAAATGATGAAGTTGAAGTGGCTGATTACAGACGGTAGTAAAACCCTACCTCTAAGCACAAGCATGTATACATGGGCTTTCTAAGTATGTGCGTGTGGTCAGCAGGAAGAGCAGTAGTAGAAATGCAGACACGTCCGTATCCGACTCCCTCATCAACACTCAAGTCACTCAGTCTTTACTTGTGGGCATTCAGGAAGGGACTGGGTTTGGAGCAGGGAGTATGCAGGAGGCTCCAAAATGCTCAAATGTTGAAGCTTTCTCCACAACCACATGTGCCCTTGATGTTGGGATTGTTGAAGACAAATTCACTGGACAGCTTTGACTCCACAAAGTCCATCTCAGTTCCCAGAAGGGTCAGCTGAGCTTTCTTCTCAATAAACACTCTCACTCCTGCAAAGAGAGTCACCATAGCTGTGTTGTCACCATTCCAAAACATTCACCTTGGAACCAGTATTCAGCCCAAGTAGTATTGCTTCGATTCTAAATTGAAACTGCTGCAAAGAAATACAACTGAAATATGGTAATGATATACCCTTATCAATAACACAATATATTTAATTATGGAAAATATTCAATATGCAATTATCAAACCAATAAACTGTAGATTTTTCTATCTGAACATTTCAATCGATTTTTTTGGAGGGCAGGTAATTGAAACGACTACAACTGCTGCACTTTCACTGCACAGCTAGCTTGTAATGCTAGCACAACACACAACAGAGTATGGACCGTCTCAAGCCTTGGAAAATCTCTTAAAAAACACTCAATTCAAAAAAGAAGAAGGTATTACTATATGACGCAAAAATAAAGCCAACAAGACAAATACTAGTCCTTAACCTTTGAATTATTAACTGCACAACTTTTTTGTCTATATCGATCTGATGTAATGCCAAACACTGTTGCAAAGAAATTCTCTTCTACTATAAGGTAAACATGGATAAGATATGGCTCACCATCCTGCAGCACTTCCTCATCAGAATTGTCCTTGTCCTTGGCGTAGTCTAGTGTGTAAGTCAGTCCATTGCAGCCGCGTGTCCTCACCCCCACCTTCATACCAATCTGGACGGGAGACATGTTACCTTTCAGTAGAACTAACCTTTTACCCAAAGCTATTTATAGCATCAGTTATCAGCTTTATCATGACATATGAGCAAAAGAGATGGGGAATGCAGTAGCAATAGATGAGTTAGATATACATTTAGACCAGTCAGCAGGACATCCTCATTAGGGTTGCAAAGGGGCAGTTTCCAGAAAGTTTCCATGGTAACTTTGGCTCGGGAATTTTGGGAATCCCCCCCTCAATGTTTTAACGGGGAACTTAATGTAGTTAGGGGAAAAAAACAAATATAAAGTGCAAATTCAATTGAATTTCAACCCTGCACTGTGCAGAGTCTTGAGAAGCTTGACTATTTGCTTTCATTTTACACTTTGAATGGGACTTTTTTTTGGGAGGGAAGGTCAAATATATTTATATAATTCAACATTTATGTTTTTTGTTGTTCAAGCACTGAGACCTGAAAGGATTCAGAGGAAAAATGCAATGGGGTCATAGGGAATACATTATTTTACAACATTCATGTTTTGTTGTCGAAAGAATTCATAAAAGTTATATTCACAAATAGATTCATGTCATTTTTAAAATTTGTATTAGAAATGTTTGCATGCATGTCTGCTCATGACAAAACAAAATGTTTATGTCTGTATATGACAAGGTAAATACAGTTACTATAAACTACCCAAAATTACCCAAAGACCCCCATTAATTCCTGTTAATTCCCGTGGAAATTTTCCAACTTTGAAAATTCACGGAATTTTGCAACTCTAATCCTCATAATGACCTTCAATTAATATCTCTTGAAAGAAGAGAAGATCTGAGCCTTCAGTGTATTCACAAAATGTATCATTTCTATAAATACTAAATGAGCTAAAACTTTCCAGTTACAAGTTTTCCCTAACGCCCGGGCTACACTGAGCACGTAAGCGTTGCGTCGCGCTGTAGCACCACGCTCCCGTTCTAACCAACGTGAGTGGCTACACCGCACGTAATACTTGCGTCTGCTGCACAGCAAAATCCTAAATTAGACTTGAAGTCTATTTTTACGCACGTCGACGCGTCCCTCTACACTAGCATCAATGGAAAACATGCATTTATGTGTGTTTTACAACTTTAAGTGCATATGTGTGTATTAAATCATTTCTAGATTAGTAGTAGGAGTTACATATTGCAACTACAAGCTGCTGCCAGTAAAGATTTTTTGCATTCAATTGCATATGTATTGTGTAATGCACAATGTGCATTGTACACTGTGTCTGTGTGTGTAGAGAGACACACGCTGATAAAAACCCGACCCCTATTATCAAAACACCATCGGGTTTTATCGCTGTGTTTCCGTATGTCGCTAGGGAGACATATACAGGTGTTGTGCCGAAAAAGGACTGCCTGTCGAAAAATGACTGCATCGTTATAAAGAGCACCATATCATGTATGTATTATTGTGATTGTACCACAGTTTCACATGTATATACAGTTTCGTATTTATATCCAGGTATTTATATACAGGTAAGGTAAACAAAGTGGATAAGTTTGGAGAGCTATAAAGGGAGATATTGGCACAATACGTGGGTGCAGTCATTTTTCAGCAGGAAGTCCTTTTTCAGTACAACACCGGTCGCCGGTGTTGTGCCGGTCTGCGCCGTTATAAAGTGCACCATATCACGTATGTTGTGATTGTGCCAGTTTCATATTTATTTAGTTTCATAGTTATGTGCTTATATACAGGTAAGGTTCACAAAGTGGATGAGTTCGGAGAGCTATACAGTAAAGGGAGATATTGGCACAATGCGTCGGTGCAGTCATTTTTCGGCACAACACCCAGTCTCCTCAGCAAATACAAGCCGGTCTCTGTCAAGACAAGACAAGCCGCTCTCCGTAGACACAAGCTGCACACACACGCAGAGTCTCACTACACACTTACACACACACACACACACACACACACACACACACACACACACACACACTGTTTGCGGAGCCATTATGTTGTAATAACGGTTGGGCTTCTATGCGCTATGGATGCGTCTGGTGAAGCCACTAAAAAAGCTACGCGACGCAACACGAAACTACTCGCCGCTACACGATGCTTACGTTCCCAGTGTAGCCCGGGCGTAAGAAGTTATTCCTTAAGCTACTCTAACCCACATTTTATATGGAAGGCTTAAATTTCATGTTTAACATCCCTAAATGTGGTCTACAGTAGCTGTAAATTTACCAAAGGAAAGAATAACTGAAATAAAAATGGAATTGCAGTCTTCTGAGAGTTTCTTTGATTTGCTCTTAGATGTCTTTAAGCTCAAATTTGTCTTTACAGACAGTTCTATCAAGAGGTTCAAAGGTAGAACAGACCTCATTTGTTAGATGTAGACAAACCAATGTAATAAACCACTCAGGGCTACACTGCATTCCACCTTGAAAGAGAAGGTGTTGAGTGTATGTGATGGCTGGACGAGGGTAATTAATCACTCACATATTCAGGCTTATCCTGCAGCAATGTCCTGATCATGTTCACGGCCCCTGGAGTCTGAAGAGAAGGTTAACAATCAACAATAGACAAAATGCTTAACATGATCATGAGAATCATGACAACAAAAAGGCTGGGTCTGACACCAATTCTCAAATTAATGACTTAACAACACTTTAAGTTTTGGGGGTGCCATCTATTACATTTTAGTGAGCTATAAACAATGAATTAGTCCCCCCAATAGCCCTAACATTTTCCCTGTGTATCATAACATTCAGCCTAATTGTAAGTTGTCCTCTACTGTGGATTTGATAAAACCCATTGTTCTCTGTGCTGTCATTGTTCTCCCAGGACAGCACCACTGTTTGGCATGGGCAGTAATGCATATTTACAGCAGACACTGCAAAGCATGTCCTATACTTAATGGTATCATTACATCACTGCTGTGGAGGCTGATACCTCAACTGGTAAGGAATGTCAGAGGGTACTAACGCTGTACTGGGATAAACCTGGTAAAATAGTGTGGTCTGAATGTGTCCAATGTGGGAATGACCAATGTTTCAATAACCCATGTAAACCCTGGGATTTGTGTGTGTGTGGAAGGTGTAATAATAATAAGCTAATGTGGCTCCTGCTGTACTTTGGTGGACGTGATTGGCGAGGTGTAAAAGAGAGGCATCCCAGCATTTGCACAGTCATGCAGAGGCATTTGTGAGACTGACCTAAATTGCAGCAGCCACCAGGCCACTAATCCTTTAAAGCCTATGTGGTCATCTGCATGTGCGTGTTAACTCTGAGTGCATGTCCCAACTATCCAACAACCTGAAGATTTTAAAGATTTGTGTTCATTCACAAACATACAGTGAACGAGTCTAAAAGTAGGGGTCCTTTGGGCGTATGGAAGCAAGTCTTCATAATACAATAAGCGGAATCCTCTCATCACACATCATCCGCCTTGGTGTTGTCATCTTGTCTTGCCACACAGTCAGTCTCATTGCCTTATTTGGATTGAAGGTCTGTCGCTTAAAGTTTATTTAAGTAAAGCACTTTAATTTATCAGGACTTTAGCAGCCCGCAACACCACAGACACATTCATTTAAAATAAACTAAATATAACAATAGGTCAGCGAGCTTGCTGAAAGTACGGGTGCCCGGAAGCATCGTTACTTTGCGACGTTTTTAACTGGAGTTACGCAACCGGACAACGTGTAAATTATCAAATGTCAAAGTGTCTCGGTGTGACAGTAAATAAACAACTGTAAGTCAGACAACGATAGTTTTAATATGAAACGGCACAGGCTAACGGCACCGTTAAGCTAGCTATCTGTGCTAGGCGTTAGCGTTCACTTGCATAACATCCGACCTCGTTAAAGCTACACTTTGTGAAGATAAAATACATTAGACAGGCGAATGTGTTTTATCATCATTACGACTAACCACCTACCAGTGTTAACGCAGCCCTTGTTGGTAATATCCTTCGTTTAGTGACCGCTCGGACGGTCGCTCGCACCATGGAGGCAGACATGTTTGATGTCTCCAGATCTTACTTAACTATTAGCCACCAAGCTAGCGGTTTAAAATCATAACATTGAACTGCGCGTGTGCAAAAAATGAGGCGGTCCCCTCGAGGAACAACGCGATTACCGATTGGCTTAGAACCCTGATGTACAGGTGTGACAGCCAATTAACTTACAAATAAATAACCACGTGACTCCGCGTCGACTTATGTAACAGCCGTGTTAAAACTCGAGGAAAAAAACAATAACAGTGGTTGGTTCCAAGGGGGTTATATAGAATAACTTTAGATCTCATCATAAGAGGGAGCTCGATTCAATTCAATGTATTACAATGAATTGTCTTGACATCATCTACAGTATATTCAGGTTGCAGATTGTTGCCATTGTTACAGGTTGTTATGAATCTATTGGTCGAGATTTTTCACTCATCACTCTAGGCTCTACCAGTTTGCTAATACAATACCGAGTAAACAGGGACAGCCATTTGAAGAGGATTATGCCCGCAGCCCGACAATAGCACGGTCATTCTTATCTATCTATAGAGCCCAAGATCATGCATGTGAGCCCGATGGTTGTTCAAGTTCAAGTTCAAGTTGTTTATTTAAGTACAAGGGAGTAATATTGGATTTTGGCTAGCAATATAAAATAATAGAACTAGTAGTTATGTACATAGTAAATATATACAGTATATAAATGTATACTTATATAAATATGTACAATAGGCTATAACAATAATATAGCAATTGTGTGTAGTAGTGAGGAAGGTTAAATACCTGGGACATGTGATAAGGGATGATCTATGTGATGATGATGTGGTAAACTGTATGGCTAAGCCAACATGCTGGCACACAAATTCCACGTGTACTGATGATGTTATAATAGCTCTATTCAGAACCTGTGGTGTAATTATAGTAATGCAAAAATGAGAAAGCTTCAAGTGGCATATAATGAGGCTTTCAGAATACTACTCAAACTCCCCAGGTGGTATAGTGCAAGTGAAATGTTTATGACAAGAAATGTCCCCACTTTTTATGCTGTTTTGAAAAATTTTATATATTCATGTGTAGACAGTCTAAAAATGCAATTATTGTGTCCTTAACTGACATATCACAGTGACACAAGCTATCGGTCTATTTTAGTTTAGTTTAGTTGGAAGTTTTTAAAAAAAAAAGACATAGAGGTATGTCTAACAAGGAAAGAAAGAAAAACTAACAAGGATGACACAGAAAAGTCAGGGACTTGTTTCCACTGTGGTCCTTAGGATAGGATAGAGGAGAAGGTTAGTGTACATAGAAGAACATGACAATGAGATGTACAAGGCACAGACAATTTACAAACAATATAAGGCAGGACATATTAGACAAGGTACATACAATTGTGGCCTGGCGCCATCAGCATACATATACACATACATACTCTACACACGTTCAGGGTGTATATTGCTAGTGTCTATTGCTTCTGGAAGCACTGGACCCGAAGCCTATACGTTTCTTAAAAACACTGTTTGTTTGTTTTACTATAAATGCCTGTGCTGATGCTTTTTCTGCATCTCCCTTAAATGTTATTGTTTTGTTATGTATGTACTGTATTGTTTTTATGGACCTGTGTCTGAAACAAAAAGTCGATTGATTCAATTATATGTGAATCTATTAAGATTTGGAAACAATTTAGACGGGCTTTCAAACTCGAAGATCTTCCTATTAGCACCCCTATCGCAAAAAAAACAGGCTTTTACCCCTTCCATTACTGACAGAACCTTTGAGCTTTGGAGACTCAAGGGAATATGCATTCTGGAGAACGGATGAATGAATGAATGAATGAGTTTATTTTTGAACATGAGATCAAACAATAATAACGTTTCCATATGATTTCACATGTTAAACAGAGTAATTAATAAATTAATGGTCTCTACTGTTCAAAAAAGGAGCAGGAAGAAGCAATTGCTTATGTTATCTTGACCCTTTATACATCACAATTATTTTGTTAACACTGTTACTGTTTGTTTTGTCACAGCTTAGTCATTTTTCAAAATAAGTATCTTTGTTTTGTTTTTTTATATAAATAATAAAGAATAGAAATAAAGAATAAAATTAAATAACAAGATATACAACAAATAGAGAACTTATTTATTGACAACACTTTTGCATCCTTCAATCAGCTTTCGGTGAAGTTTAATTTACCGCAGTCTCATTTCTTCAGATATTTGCAGATCCGGGATTTTACTCGTTCTAAATTTAATCACTTTAGGCTATAGTTCTTCCCCCAAAAACCCAGTTGGACCATATTCTTAA
>CABFOS010101180.1:13553-26559 GCA_900660315.1 Diretmoides pauciradiatus | reverse complement strand
ACGGCTGGACTAGATACTGAGAAACACTGAGAGGCGGCGGTTGCTAGGCGATGGCTCAGTGCTGAGAGAGGCAGGATGAGGGGATCCTGCAGACGAACATGGGGGCTGCTTCCTGTTGAAATAAGCTGCTTTGATGCTGTGACGTCCCACGTGGCCCTCAAACCTCTCGCGGCCAATGTCCACCTACAGTGTCTGCCCACACTATGCTATATCCAGGTAATAACTGTGGTGATCTGATCCCTATTTTCAACTATGTAGTTTAAGTAAAGACAGGATACATGGATATTGTCGTGTGCTGATTTATGATTGCATAAAATAATACATTAAGTCATAGTGTATTATTGATATACTGTATGCGGTATATATTTGCATTAGAAAAGTTTTGTATTTCATAGAATGGAAACGGTCACCAAAAATAATCTACTGAACTAATTTGCATTTGTGGTTATTACATGAGTAAATGTTTTGAAGCCCTCTTTAATACGTGCTGAGATCAAGCTCATAAACATGTTGCTTCAATATACTGTAATCTGTACATTTGCTGCAATGGTTTTTAAATATCAAAATGCTGTAATTTAATTTCACCAACACCAAGCCTGAATTAGTGAACATGGGTTATAAATTCTGATATATCTAATGTAAATCAAGACTCTTGAGTATTTCAGAGTACTGAGAAGAGCTTGTTTCTGTATACTGACTGCACAACATGGAGAAAGGTTATGAAGACAACAATAGATCAGGAATTTAGGAATGGTGATTTCATAAAACGGGCCTCAATTTCATTTGTGCCCCACAGTGCAGAACATCTACAGAACAGTGCAGTCAGAAAGGGATGGTACTGTAGAATGGGAAGCATCAGGAGGACAGAGTCCCACCAATCTGGGACAATACCGCCACAATACCTGGTTCATTTTGTAATCATATGTTTTTGGCGCCATCTAGTGTGGAAAGGGTTGAATTGTCAAGAGTACTAATTTCATCATCAAAGCCTTAAAAACAAAAGCATAAGAAATCATACACTGTATGTAAAGTGGCATGCTCTTGCAGAACCAAGCAACATTGGTTGAGGATAACTCAAAGTATGGGCTGAGATTAGTGCCACCAGACAGTGAATTGCAATTATTTTGAACTCAAATTGTTCTCTGTTTCTTTTCTTATTTCGCCTATTTCTACTTTTATTGTCATTTGTATATTTTAACATTATTGTTTTTAAAGGCTGTTCGGCACTTTGGTCAACTTGTGGTTGTGTAAACTGTGCTTTATAAATAAACTTTGACTTGACTTGAAGAATTGAATTCAAAAATTGAATTTGATTGCACAATTTGAATTTGTATTACACCATTTGAAATTAATATATAAACGGTTTGAAATTGAATTTGCATTGCATTCAGAAAACATTCAATGCTCTTCATGTTGTCAAATTCAGCTCCCAGACCTGCCCTCCAAAACGTCATGCAAAAATACACTAACCGCATACATGATAATACACTGTACTGAGAGGTTGGGTAAACCATTATCTACTCGTCTCATCTTCCCTCACGCCTCATTGTTTCCTGTTCTTTCTTATACATCACCCACCTACACAGAAAGCCAAATAAAAACTGAACACAGATCAGCATGAGCTCTCCCAGTATTAAGAGGAGTTGGTAGCAGAACAAATCCACTGTACTGTATTATCTCACTTGTTTTCTACTTATTGTACCCGTCTGCATTTGGGGATCAAGCAAGGAAGCAACGTTTGCAACGTAGTAAGTAATGCTCTTTATACATTGTCTGATCTACTTTCACTTTTGTGTGTTAGGTTAGAGATGAATAAAAAGTCATTCTAATACATTTTTTTTTTAAATTTAAAAAGTAAAAATCACTGCAAAATATCCATTTGGCAAGTCTAGTATGAGGAAGTAAGCTTCTTTCTTGACATAAGTGAAATATTCTACCAGTCTGTGAGATGTTTCAAGATATTCACACTCTAAAACAAGAGAAACTGCATTGGAAATATATATTTCACCCCATTGGCAGACCTTTTCTCGCTTTAACAACAAGGTTTTCAAAATAAATGACTTGTTAAGATGTAGTGAATGTTCTTGGGACAATTATTAATTATTACAAATATTTTTGTTTTATCAAGATAATTACTTATTCTAACTCTCATTTATCAAGCAAGTAGGAACTCATTTGGTGCCAAGGCTGCATGAAAACAACAGTAAAATCTAAATGGGAACAATGTTTGTTTTGCTCTAGTTTTCTGGTAACCGAGTGAGAAAGCACAAAACAGAAAACCCGTTTCCTGGTCCAGCCTGCGATGCAGCGGGGCTCCTTGAGAGAACAGCCTAAGGGGTTCTACCACTCTACTTTAACTACATCCACAAAACACTAGACTGTCTCCACTAATCTGAAATGATGAACCCAGCCAATGGCAACTGCAACACCCCGTCGGCTGAGTACCAGTACCACCTCTTCCCGGCGGTCTACAGCATAGCCGTGGTTCTGGGGCTACCGGGCAACTTGGCGGTCCTCTTCGTCCTCATCAAGACCGCTCCCCGCACCTCCTTCAACGTGTACATCATCAACCTGGCTGTGGCCGACACCGTCATCCTCTGCACCCTGCCCTTCCGCATCCACTACCACGTAAACAGAAACAACTGGGTGTTTGGAGACGTGGCCTGCCGCGTCACGGGGACCCTGTTCTACGCCAACATCTACATCAGCATCTGCTTCATGACCTGTATCTGCGTGGATCGCTACGTAGCCACTGTACATCCGCACACCTATCTGAGTGTGCGTACCTCCTGCTGCTCTGCTGTGGTGAGTGCAGTACTCTGGGGCGTCTCCGGAGTAGCTATACTGTCCTTTATCCTCATGGGACCTCTGGAAACCATTCATGTTAACGGGTCCCTCAGCCATACCTGCTTTGAAAATTTTGCCCAGCACGAGTGGGACAGACGTATGACCGCATACAGCATGTTGGGTCTGGTTTTAGGCTCTATGCTGCCGTCAATGGTCATCCTGGTGTGTTACCCGATGGCTGCGAGACGCATTTCAATGATAAGGACCAGAACCGCCGGCCGAGCCGTGAGGGTCATTTACACCATCTTGGCCATCACCGTGCTGTGCTTCCTGCCCTACCACATGGTGTACCTGCTGCACGTGCTGCGACGCATGGGGGTCATCCAGCACTGCCCCAGTGCCGACGCCATCTACGACGCCAGGCGGGTCACCATGGCCCTGGTCACTCTCAACACGTGCCTGGACCCCCTGCTTTACTACGTCACCACCGGTCACTGCAAACAGAAGCACTTCAACATCACGTGGCTGTGGGGAAGAGTTAGGAGGACCAGGGATGTTTACACCATTACAGTGAGATAAGTGAGCTTACGATTTGCTTCCACGGCCCCTGATTACAGCGGAACGTGTATGTAGATTATGACAGCACGATTTATCAAAAGTTTTCTATGAAAGAGTTTATTTAAATTGGCTTTGTACAACAGAATGAAGGAAAATCCTGCTTAAAGGAGAATTTGCATTTATTCCTCTGATCTGGGGTAGTTCATGGCCATTGAAATGAATGGGACACTGAACTGTGGACAGCACCCAGGGTGAATTTCAACCAATATGCGTACATTGATGGGGTCAATATCCCCACTATGAAATTGAGCACAACCAGAAAACGTTGCTTGATGACATTCACAGATTGATGACTGCCATAGTAAATCCAAGATGACAGGAAGCACTTAATGCAAATTCTTTTTCAGTGCAAATTTATCCTTTTAACTTTACAGATAATTGAGGATTGTATCACATGATATTTCAGCACAATCCAGATGGAAGTCCTTTTTTCAGCAGGGTTGAGAGGAAGCTCCCTAGGTCCTCATCCTGACAAAAGAAAGCAGAACACAAAGTTGTAAAAAAAAGCATTGTGAGAAAACACAGATAATCTGATTTGCATTTTTACTCCCGCATCACATGCCACCATTCCCTGACATTTGCATCAGTACATAAAGAAAGCGCAATGGAAAGGAAGTGTTCAGCAGCAAGTGGAAACCTTGACTAACGTAGCCACATTATAAAAGTGGCTATAATTAACTTACTGTTAACCACTGTACTGTATTGCCAAGTTGTCATTGTAAATAAACACTTGCACACGCTTGACCTGCCTCATTAAATGAAGTTTAAATACAATTATTTGAAATAATGATTTATTTCACTATTCAAATGTTAAAATGATTTTTTTTAAAGGGATTTCAAAAATATTCCATCCTTTCCTTTCCTTTCCTACCGCATAAAAAAGGCCTAACGAGCATCAGTGGAAAACCTTCGAGTAGTTTAGTAGCATGTAGGGCCAAGTTACCCATTTTGACTTCTATGACCTTTTACATTTCCACACAGATGCCTACAGTGACCTTAAACAAATGAGAATGGTGCAGTTCTTCAGTGCGTTGTGCTGGAGGTTGAGGGGGTTTCTGGGGGACAGCCCTGTGTTCTTGGCAAGCTTTGCCAAAGACATGACTAGTAGTTCTCTTGACTACCTACGTTGAATGCACTTATTGTAAGTCGCTTTGGATAAAAGCGTCTGCTAAACGACTAATGTAATGCAACATGTTTTCGTGCTAACTCTAAGAGAAACTAAGACTAGAACTAAGAGAAATGACATTACACACATACACACACATTACCTTAGGTCAGCTCATCTTAAAATATCTAACTTTCTAAAATCTAGCAAAATTAATCGGTTTTGAGTATCTGATTAGATCTCATAGACAAATAGCTGATAATCACAACATTTAACAAGTTTGCAGTAATCAGCCAAACAAAGTTATATGTAATAACTTGGGTATATATTTAGTAAAAAATGGTTTGTTGGTTTGTTAGGGAACTACAGTAAAAACATCACGTTTATGGGAACACCACCTACACTACACTTCTCACTGTGCATCTCACATACCCTGCATAACTGTCCACTGAGCACAGTGTGTACATGTTAAACCACACAACCACGCAACTTTCCCTCTGTTGCACAGTGCATACATTCCTTACGCCCAAATTCCCCCTCCCCCTGTTTTCAACTTGTTTTCACTTTGTCTTTGTAAAAGCCCTTAGACAGCACTGTAAAATTAACATTGCAACACACTGTTGTACCAAGTGGCTTTACCTGATAACTCCAGGAAAGAAGTAGGACCTTGGTGTTGGGGTCTTCAGCTGAGGAGGACACTTTGATGACTATAGACTCCACCATCACAGTGCCGTCAGGGAGGTGCTGGATGGTGTAACCTTTTAACACACTGGAGCATAAACGGGCAACACAAAAGCGAGGAATTATTTCAGATGTGGGCGGAATGCCTCCGGAAATCATCTCGGATTACTTCCCAGAAATGGATTAGAAATAGAAGTGGTAAGGAAATGTGATTTTTATATATTAAATTATAGACATTTAGCTGACACTCTGGTCAAGAGCGATTTACAATAAGTGCAAAACTAATAGGCTACATTTTGACTCAATGATCTCAACATTATGAGCAACCAACAGTAATGAATACAAGCGTCAAAGCCAAAGTGTCCAGACAACAGAAATTTAAAAAAAAAAAGTCCTATATCCTTTAAATGTCTAAGTATGACAGAGAAGTAGGAGGTAAAGAAATAAGAGACAGGCAGAACATTTTTTATGTTCTTTAAAAGAGACAACAGAGGTAGCAAGTAGTGGAGGAAGTGAGAGAGATGGGGGTGATTTGAAGTGTTTCTTCAGCAAACGTTATACTAAAGTTGTGTGTTGACTGTGAGATAATGTACTGTAGTGTGCAGGCTGATGCAGGAGACCCGCCACCCTTCTGCTCTCACCTCTTGAGGTGTGTGTAGATTCTGTGGAGTGTGTCGGGGTCGCTGTGGGGGTCCTGGAGCTGCACACGGCAGGTGAAGCGTAACTGATGTTCGTTGAGGCCCAGCTCCTTCAGGGCCTGCTCTGGAGACACCAGCCTCAGACTCTGTGTTCAGAGGGAAGACGAGAACGAACGAATGTAGTATCTGTCAATCATAATAACCATGCAAGTCCCCTGAGAACCCAACATACCGAAATAGTCACAAAAGCACAATAGAAAAAAAGTGAGGTCATATTACACTTGCGCAATATTCTTTAATGCGTAGTGTTTCCTGTGCACGCACGACCAGCAAACTTACGTTTTCTTTCATGATCAGGGTTCCATGCATGGTGCGAGGTTTCTTCGGATCAGGTAGGGGCCCTTTGGAATAAAAAATAAAAATAAAACAGGGAAATTTCTAAACAGAAAGCACAAACATACATTCTTGCCAAAGTGAAAGGTTTCAGTGGTTCTATGTGGAGAAAATGTGTGTCCTCCACAATCATCGTCTCCTTTATTTATACTCGAGAAAACACTGAGTATTAAAACTCATTTACAGCGTCATTGAGTTAATTTACATTAAATCTACAATACATTAAAAACAGTTGCATATTGTGGTAACCTGTTTGGTTACCAAGGTTCTAAAGCGACCCATGGACACCAGAGTAGTTAATGATAACGTATCCTGCAGGATATTCCATGAGTCAGGGGCACAGACACCAAAGGCAGATTTACCAGTAGAGTTCAGTAGAGACTCTAGGCACTTTAAGTGTAAGTCGATCATTGGATTGTGTACGACAAGGTCCAGAGGTCCACTCCAACATGAATCATTCACAATTTTAGCCATATACTAATGCAACCAACTTCCCAATAACCCAATATGCCATCAATTTTGCATTTATTTATTTTATTTTATTTGTTTCTATTACTGGTATTTATGTATTATCTGCATTAAACCCAGTTGTTGTTGTTTCTGTACATTATGTTCTGTAAAGCACTTTGTAAAACTTTGTTTTGAAAAAGTGTTATATAAATAAAGTTTATTATTATTATTATTTATGGAAGATTAATGGTGTCAGAGGAAACATTTTCTACTGCTCCATCTAACAACTCAAAATTATTACGTATATAGTTATTACAATAACAATAACCTGGAGTAAACCCACGCCAGAATTAACACCCCAAACATTACCAATAGGGATCATGATCGTCTGGAAAGTCTGGGAATATATGGAAAAATAATTTGGAAATGTCCTGCAAGATATTGATAAGTTTGGAAATTGCCCAAAAAACATTTGGAGTCCCTTCATCTCTCGTGTTCTAATATTTGTTGCTGTGAAGTTAAGTATAATCTTTATTTATAAAGTGATACGGCATAGACAGTCAGGGCAAGAAGACTAGCGGAGCAAAGCACACTGAACACCAACCAGCCTGTTTACATCAAGCTAACAAATTCAGGTCTGAAGTATGGAATTTTGCTATGAAACTGTAGGAACTGTGCACCAAGCCATCATCACTGAGGAAACATGATGCTGATACCTTGATATGAAAGAGACCCATTTCTGAGCTTTCTAAACTGCCAACGCAGACATACCTCCCAGAGCCATCTCCCTCTTGAGCAGGTTCAGAGAGATATCCACTGGTACACTGGGGTTCGTGGTCACAGTCACCGTCTCTCCATTGGCTGGCATGTAACAGTTTATGCCTGCCATTCAAAAAGACAGACAACAAGAAGACGACGTGGTATTTAAGTCCGGTTTGAAATTCTGTGTAAACCAGCAGAGAGGAAAAGCGGCATATAGGGAACTGTGGCCGGAGTTGCACTTACTGAACTCCTGTTCAATCTTGCCCTTGAGGAACTCCATCTTCACCGCCTCCCCGTGTACCAGCAGCATGTTACAAGGCTCTGCCATGCGGATGAGCTGCATGATTCCCTTGGCATCTGCATGGGCACTAAAGGACATGTACTCCACCTGTAGCTTCACATCCAACTGTAAGGATCACAGAAAAATAAGAAAGTCAATAGCAAAGCCTTATGTCGTTTTTCACATGAATCACAATTCCTCTGTTGGGATTATTTTTTCAAGCACTTCTGCATGATCAGATAGTATACAGTGAGGAAAGATGGGGGAGAGGGGACATGTGACAAGTTGCAAGTAGATGATATGTGACTTCACTTTACCCATTGAGGTGTAAGGCCACAACCCACAACCCACATAACTATAGGGAGAATTGAAGAAATAAGTTTGTTGATTGGAAAATAAATAATCTTTTTTTGTCTTACCGTCGCTCTCCCTTCCATCTCCAGTTTCCTCTGCCCATTCAGGATCTTGTGTCCAATTGTCCCTTGTACACAATACCCAGGCATGATTACCTAGCAAAAAAATAAATTAAATCTCGCAAAAGAAGTATTGTTATCTTTAAAGAATGTCTTCCATTTCCTAAAGAGACTCACCATGTTCTTCTCATTTCCAGCCCATTTCTTGAAGATTTGTAAAGACTGGCCAGCGTGCAACATACCTGGTGTGGCAAACACCACCTGCAAGTATATTCATTAGTTCACTGCTACGTGAAGAAGAGTTACCAATCTTAAGCTTCAAGTTTTTAAATATTAAAAAAATGACTCACCATAGGTCCAGGATTATCTGCGTAGGAGCGATCGAAGGCCTTGATATGCTTGAATTCAAACATGTTCCTCTGTACAAAGGTTTTGCGAATCTTCTGGTTGGTCCATGTTATGAAAAGCTTGTAGTAATGGTTGGCTTTCTCTGTCAGCCCAGTGGAGAAGTAGATTGGAGCCTTTAGGTTCATTCTCTCCCTATAGAATGAGAGACAATAATATTAGTATCTGGGCAATGAGCCCCTTGTTGATACAAAAAAAAAACTATGCCAATTTCAAGAAGCTGCTATTTGAATAACTCCACATAACTGATTTTCTAAGCATCATATTAAAAACAAAAATTGACCCATGAAACAAATTAATGGGTAACATTTTACAATAAGGGTACATTAATTAACATCAGTTAATGCAGTAATAAGCATTAACTAACAGTTAACTAATGTGTCTAGTATCATTTACTAATGGTGTTCATGTTAACTAAGGTATTCATTTATACAGTACATTAGTTCATCGCTTAAAGTTGTCCTCAACATTGTGTACAGTCTGTCCACTTCAAATACCCTCAATGTCAATTGGACTTTATAGTATGTATGGGGTCAATTAGTCAATTACGGTCAATTAAAGTGATCCACAATTTATTTCAACCCCCAAATTGACTCAGTTGATCTATGCAAACAACTCTATGACTGAATGTTTTGACACTATAAACTATGAAATAACGTATCAATTAATACCTTAGTTAACATGAACACCATAAGCAAATGATTACTAGACACATTAGTTAACTGTTAGTTAATGTGCAATACTGCATTAACTAATTTTAATTAATGTACCCTTATTGTAAAGTGTTACCAATTAATGTGTAATTTCTATATTGAGAGTGTAAATCAGAGCACAAATGCATTAGAAATAGCTATGTACCTTAAATATCCTTATATCTGATATTACCCAAGGCCCTGTCATTGTCTCTACAAGTCACTGTCAGTCGTCCTGAAGGACTTGTCTCTTGATCAAGTCTTGTTTCTCTTGTTTTGGGAGAAACTTCACATATTCACAAACCTAGACTGGATGTTCAAGATCAACCCTACCAAAATGTTTCCAGTAGGATACAGAGTTCCTGTGCCCTTCCCAGGGCAAACACTGGAATGAGAACCTGGAAAACAGAAGATTATAAGAAAATGAGAAAATCAACACTTAAGTTGAATAATTCAAAACTTGTTGAATCTCAAAATTCTCTCCATGTTACCTCATGACATGAAAAGCTGAACGTCCACCCCTCTGTCCTTCACCTCAACATATTCAACTGACCCTGACCTGGATAATGGATGTGTGTAATTCTTACCTTTCCTCCCCGTTCTACGGTCTCATGGACTTTCTTGAGGAAGTCCCTCTCCCTGCATCTCTTTGAGTCACGGATGGTGGTAGCGTACGTGGACTCTGAGATGAGGATGTCTGGACGACACTTATCAATCCATGCAGCCCTGCAGAAATACAACAGAATGTGCAGCAGAACACTCAAGAGAATGTGTATAGGCATAGGCTTCAGTAAATAAATACCACTTACCCTAAATGCCTGTCTGGCGTCATGTTATAATCTCCCTAGAAATGAAATTAGATCTGACATTATTCCCAGGCAATGGTTATCAAATTCACTGATTCAAAAACAGTCCAGACTTGTTTATACTCACAGTGTAAACCACAGACTCTGATCCCACTTTAATATGCACCATAGCAGCTCCCAGAACGTGACCTGCATAGTACGCCTTGATCTCCAGCTCGTCGTCCACCTGCCATCAACACAACAGCAACAACTTAAATCAATTCAATCAGAATCAAAGAGGTGAGCAGCAGGTGCAGACATTGTTAGGGAACGGATATCTGGCCACTGCCACATTAAAATGATCTCAGCATTGCACCTGGACAGTTTGGTGGAGGTTCAAAGGTATCACTTTCTTCATGCAATCTTTGATCATTTGTGAAGTGAAGAAGTTGGTTTCTCCTTTTTTGTCAACAGTGATCTTCCGGAAGTCTTCCAGCAAAATGGGACAGATGGCCTTGGTGGGATGGGTCATGTAGATGGGGCCATCGTAGCCCACCATCTCACTCATGTAGGGCAGAGCACCACAGTGGTCCAAGTGGAAATGGCTAGGAAAGGTAGTATGGCAGAACAAGTGTAACTATGTAGAAGCACTGGCAGGTTTTGTTACTTTGCTAGATATCAGTGGGATAGAATGGTGTGTACTAGCTGTTGAGATGACAAACCTGATTATCACACAGTCCAAGAACTCTGTCAGGCGCCCGTTCTGGGTTATATAAGAGAAGTCTGGGAAACGTCTCTGTAATGACAGTATCGATTTGCCATCAGTAGGGATTACAAAATGCATAACAGGTGTACCCGGGACAGGGACTCATACAAGTCTAGAAATATGCAGACAACGTGTGTATCCCACAATATGAGTAAACCTTGACACACTGGGTATCTTAAGTAATTATCTTACTTACATCATCATTGAATCCCATGTGCATCCCACAATCAAGCATGATGTTCTTGCCTCCAATGGAGACAAGGATGCAGCTGCGGCCGACATCCTGTCCAGCACCTTGGAGAGAGAAGTTGTGGGCAGAAACACAATAAATACAGTGGATGTACAAATACGACCACCGTTGGAACGAACCCATGAAGCTGCAAAACAGTGAAGAGCAGAATTTCCGACTCCTATAACACAATATGCATAAGTTATTACGGTTCAAACAGAGCCACGCACTTACCAACATATAACTACTATACTAGTACTAATACTAGCTTTGCTAATGCTAGCTAGTTAGCATCTGTACTCACCCAAGGGTGTTACTTTGATTTCAGGCATGTTCTTTAATCAGTCTAGTTTGTAGATAGGTGGGTGCCAGCTAGGGAGGGTTGCTTCTTAATAATAACCCTGTGTTTACAAAGAAATGTTTATCTAAGTTGTATGCATCTGGCTACTCCCATGTCTCAGTAGCACCAGTGTGTCAAGCAGCCAACCTATGTTGTTCCGCCAGACAAAACAGGAATACGTCTTCCGGTTATGTCTTTTCAGAATAAAGGCACCATTTGTTCAACACCATAGCACTCAAATATTGACTGCAAAAACTTTATTTTACACACACAAAAAGAAAGAAAAAAGAAAGAAAGCAAAACCGTACAATGTGTACCGTGTTTTATATGGCAATACTTGTTCTAATATTTTTTTATAAAATGAATCTCTCCATTTAAATGTAGAAATGCCAAATGAGAACATTGGTAATCTATAATAAAGACATACAACTTCCTATCAGAACTTTCAGAATATTTATAAGCGCCTTTCTGGACACCCAAGGACACTTTACAAAAGAAACAAATACAACAAACAACAGATCAAAACAACACATTATAAAATGGGGGGTAAGTACAAATGAGAGAGAGAAGGTGAGTTTAGAGTCTGGATTTAAAGAGAGGGAAGTCTTCAGTGTTGCGGATGGGAGTGAGTTCCAGAGTTTGGTAACAAAGTGAAAATACATAATACATCTAAGGTGGAATCTATACTAGAGAGAAAAACAATTGGCACATAGGCCTATAAAATTATGACACCAAAAGGACTTTTTGGGGAAAATAAATCGACTTTAACAGATGTTTACTACTTTGAAAAAGTCTGCGTTAACGTAAGGCAGCAGTACTACATCTTTTTCCCCCTAAAGGCGATAGAAAGGAGTTCCAGTTCCTGGTGTCAAGAGTCATTCAAATGGATTTGTACTGCATGTTTGATTGGCAGAGGTGGAAGAAGTACTCAAGTCCTTTACTTGAGTAAAAGTAGAAATACCATAGTCTAAAAATACTCCATTACAAGTAAAAGTCCTGAATTCAAAATGTTACTTAAGTAAAAGTACAGAAGTATTATCAGCAAAATGTACTTAAAGTATCAAAAGTAAAAGTACTCAGTATGCAGAATGGCGCCTTTAAAAGTGTTACGTTATTATAGAATATTGTATTATATTGTTTTTATCACTAACAAAGACGTGTAAGGATATATTAATGTTGTATTTCATCAATGTGGAGTCAATTTGAGATTGAGATTGAGATACTTTGTGTACCACTGGGTAGATTAGTAGCACAGTACTGCATCATATACTGTATCATGTTTTTTTTAATGAGAAAAGTACCTATAAGTGTCAAATAAATGTAGTGGAGTAAAAAGTACAATATTTGCCTCTGTGATGTAGTGGAGTAGAAGTATAAAGTAGCATGAAATGGAAATACTCAAGTAAAGTACAAGTATGTCAAAAATGTACTTAAGTACAGTATTTTCTTTCTTTATTTACCTCGTAAGGCAGCAAACAATACTAATACAAATGGTTATAAAATGCATTTCTTAGACTAAAACAAAACTAAAATGGATAATATAACAAAACAGCAAACGAGGAGGGACAGGAAGAAGCAGAGCTTATCGTGTCCTGCCCCCTTTATACTGGTGTGAGAATAACATATTCAAAGATTACAGATGTAGCTAATTTCAAATGCTAG
>CABFOS010100990.1:2369-12816 GCA_900660315.1 Diretmoides pauciradiatus | reverse complement strand
GGCTGCTGTAATAATAAGGCAGGGTCCAGACAATACAAGAATAACTACTGAGACAGGGTGATAATTCACAACCCCAATAATTGGATACGTCTCTATTCCCTAATTACTAACTAAATCGCATATGCTGCAGTATTACACCACGCAGAGAAAACACACACAAACATACTTTCACACCTTCACACAAACTGTCTGTCCCCCGGACCAAACTTAGATCAAGAGTGTGTTTGCTTCGTGTTTGCAGCCTCCCAGAGTGTCAGATCAGCAAACACAGTTGATTGTTTTTAGCGGTGTTTCAAAACTCATCTTTATTGTCTATCATTTTGGTATTTCTGCTTCTGATTTTATTGTCTGTTATGTCAATATTTCCTTTACTTCTTTTACATTGTTGCGCTTACTTTTGTTTGTGAAGAACTTTGTAACCCAATTTGTAACTGAAAGGTGCTGCATAAATAAAGGTTTATTTACTTATTTACAACTCAAACATTCATGTATATAGACACACACACACACACACACACAGAGCAAACATGGGGTGTTAAGGAGAGATTATACACTCGTAAATACAGGCGTCAATATTTTAAACACATTTTGAAGAGTCCCATCACCGCTGGAGACATTCGTGGAATTCTATTATCTAAACCACCAAATCGTTAAAAGTCTCATTTCTCATCTTGTTTGCAAAAATCGGAGGTACTGTAACAGAAAACACAGTGTCAGCGGTTTTTGTGATACCGTATTGATTCCTGAAGGGGAAATTCTCTTTTCCTGCTTCCCTGCACAGGGAGGTCAGAGAGCAGGGTCGGTTACAGAACAGCACCACTGGAGCAGGCGGCGTTCAGTGTCTTGCTTAGGGACACTTCAGCACGTTGGATAGTTTCTTTCTTTCAAACACACACATGTTGACAAGCAGTGTATAAAAGCAATAATACCCTCAAGGATGTGCTTTGTTGTGATTATATGTATTTGGGTGCTGCAGATGGTAGCCATCATCATCATCATACCTATAATCACAGTAAAGAACATCCTCTGGGGTGTTATTGCTTTAACTCTGTATGGCACTTCTCCATCTTGGTGGGATTTATTTGGAACAATGATAATCAGTGTGTCTTGCTTGGATACACCCTATAATAAGCAGCCATCATATCAAAGACCACACTGGCACAATTTCAATGCATAAGAGGATGAAACGTTATGCTGTGCTATGAGATCAGTCCACTCATGCACACACATGTGGCCGACACACCCACACACATGCACGCTCCGTGGTGGCCGTGAAGTGGTCTCTCCGCATTTGTCAGCGGCGGGCAGCTGGCATAGGCAGCGCCCGGGGACCAACGCTTCCTCCTCACCGCTGGTCAGGTGATGATGATGTTATGTTATTATAATAATAATGTGATGCTCTATTGATCCCCATAAGGAAATTCTCATTTCCTCCCTCCACAGGAAGATCAGAGATCAGCTACAGAGCAGCATCACTGGAGGCTTTTATTGAACTTGAAAGACAGTCTCCCTCGTCACCATGGCGCTGCTTACTGGTGCAGTACAGCACGGTACAGACAGGTAGTGTACAGCGCCACCCATGCAGTCTAGTAAAATGCAATGTTGCTGTTAAAGCAATACGTTGAAGTATTTATTCCTCTCTCTCTTCTCTCCCTTCTCCTCTTTCACTGCTCCTCTTCTTGATGTGCGTAAGAGCGATCGAGCATAGGCCTAAATTACTGCATACATAACCAGATCGACTGCAAAAAGCTTGCTGGAAACCAATTAGGTTGTCCCAACATATTAACTGCGCCATAAATGCGTGGTTTGCATGATGCATGATTATATTCCAAGGGGAGCAAGACTGATACTTAGATCATCAAGGGTTGTTGCTAAAACGGAAAAAGGGGTTTGTTTCTTGTTTTGGAATGCACATAAATAAACAGAGCTCAAATGATTGCAAAAATCTGCTTTCTTGGAATGATATAGTTTTAAGAAAAGCAGTCAGTAATGCCTAAACATTACTGACTTAAAGACCTGGGTTCATAAATACATACATACATATATTCATACATACATACTGTACATATGGCACCAATCTGTCCCAAGCCACCATGGAACTCAACAGGGGAAGAAACTGGAATAGTTTGTTTTTGCCAACATGGAGGATTGGATTGGCAATGTGCTCTCCTCACACTACATCCAAACTCTCTCACTCCATGCATCACCTTCTCCAACTATCTTCCACTATTAAAACTGTATCTGTTATACTGTATTTTTCTTCATGCAACGTTGTCCACCTGAGGAAAAAATATGATGAAAATTTGATAGAAAAAATATTTAAAAAACTATATTTATTTGTTTGTTAATTTATTTATTTGCTTAATTAATAAGTGGTTTTACAAAAAAAATCATAGAATATTAAATTAAATGGACAATTTATTCACATTTGCAGTTTTCCCCCCCAAACTTTTTATTTGTTTTTATCATACCAGACAATATACAAACATGGACAATGGACAATAATCAACAATACACACAATACCAACAAACAATACAAACAAATTTACCATACAACAAAAACCACAACAGACAAACGATCACAGACAGTGTACAAACACGATGGGGATGGGGACATTTGCAGATTGTAATATGAATAAATATGAATGTAATATCTACAATCCGGATTATTTCAGGCAATGCTAAATTCCAGTTTCACAATCCAAATGTTTTTGCTCTTCAGAGTTACCCATCTTTTACAGACAGATTATTGTAATCCCAGTTACACCCCAACCCTCTTGATTTGTCTGCCACTGTAGTTCTATCGTGTGTGTGTGTGTGTGTGTGCAGGTGTTTATACACATGGGAGGGTGTGTGTGTGTCTTACTCCAACTCCATCTGTCTCTCGGTGAAAAGCAGTCTTCTGTCAGGTCTTATCAGCTTCGCTCAGACTTCAGACTGTGAGTCATTCAGGAGCCCCTCTGACACATCTGGAGCCCATCGATGTGACTGTACGATAACGTGGGCAGATTTAACTCACTTATTTCGAGGCTCCTGCAGCTGCAACCGCTGTCCTCTGGAAACCCCGTAACTTTCATAGACCTAAATTGTGCAGGAAAAGGCTGCGGTTATGAACTCTATCATTCTGCGTAGAATTGATTGGGCAAAATTGCAGATCAATTTGACCCTATGTGGTTCTCAACAGTTAAAGACGTAGTGTGTGCATCCAGTATGCTGACTTGACAGAGGCTTGTAATTCAGTGAAGAGCTCAGCAGTGCAGTTGCATAATTCAGGAAAGATTCTGCTAACCAATCGCAGTTTATTAACTGCTGCGAGTGTAACCTTTACTCTTTCTGTTCTCTCTCCATTTTGCCTCTTAAATGCCACACCATCATCTCCCTCCGTCCTTACTTCCTTCTTTCTTTCCTTCCTTTCTCAGTTCCTTCCTGCTTTCCTTCCATTCTTCCTCCGTTCTTTATTTGTTTCTTCTCTCTACCTCCCTCCCTCTCTCTCTCTTTCTCTCTCGGGCTGGTCCATTGGTATGCAGGGTGGTGCTGGTGTTTGCAGGGGGAGGATAAAGTGGTAATCAGTGCCAATGAAGCTGCTCTTGTCCCAGAGCACAAAATGTGCCAACATCAGCAACACCACCAGACCGCATGTGTATGTGTGTGTGTATGTGTGTGTATGTGTGTGAGCAGCATCAAAGGGGTCAGACAGAGGTCAATGTCTTGGACATAAATGTTCCACTGCCTTTCCTTGCGCACAATGCTGGCTCTGCTATATCATCACAGGCATCACAACACAATGATTGGCTTTCACTTCTACGTGGGGCTCCCAGCTTAATCCGGACCACACAGAACAGCATCAATCTGTCCAGAGCTGTTTTATACTCATTGGGAATATATTTTATACTGATAGCACATAGGGCATATGGGCACCGTTTTCATATTGCAACTGTTGTGATATTGATTTTAGGTTGACTGCCAGGAAAATACGAAACTAGGTCGCATCTACTATTTATTTATTTTTTAATATATTTTATTTTGAGTTATTTTCTTAACACAGTTTCCATACGTGTAGAAAAAGAAAACAGTAAAAGGATAGAAACAAAACAAAACAGCAATAGTAAAAGGCCGCCAGTTGTACAGAGTGCTTAAAGAGTGTTAAGCATTAAATCACTAACAAGAGCCATGGGAAATGAGCTGGGTGAGTTACTCATCCTCCCCTGGACTCATCTAGGTAAGCAAGAAATGGGTCCCAGGTATCCGAGAAGCTTCCAGTTGAGTTGGTCCTTAAGAACCTGAGTCTTTCCATCTGTATGACTGAGATCATGTCAGCCATCCATCTGGGGAGGGGGGAGGGGAAGAGGGTGATTTCCATTCCCTCAAGATGAGTTTTTGGCGACAATCATCCCCAGCATCAGGGGCCGTTGCACGGCTATAGGAAGGCACAGAGTGGATTGTGAACAGCCAAAGATAGAGTCCGGCTTCCAGTTGGATGGGTCTTTTATAGGCATTTGAGTACCAATCGAATATTTTGAGCCAAAATCCAGTAAGCGAAGGGCAGCGCCAGAAAGCGTGAGACAATGGTGCCGTCCGACATCTGTCACAAGATGGATAAATCTTGTGCAACCTGGAGTTAGAATAGTGAAGACGGTGGAATACTTTGAACTGGATCAGACATACGGTTAACAGAGCAGCACTGTATTATAGACACTCTTATTCCATGCAACCTCAGATAGTTCAAGCCCAGTTCCATCCACTATTTTTGTTTGGTTCAATAATAACACCATACAAATAGTTCTGCAAAAACTGGCTGCAAAGTGAAAGTGTGTCAATCAATCGTGCACATTCCCATCCACTGTGAACGTTTATCAAGATGGTGGATCCATTCTATTCATTTCCAGAAAGTGCTGTATGAGGGCCATGCAAGGTCATCTAAACTGGAAATAACCAATATATTTGTCAACGGTTGACTTATTTGAAGAATGAATGCTCAAAGTGTCTGTAGAAATAGTGGATTTAGTTGTACTGAAAGTGTGGAAACCATTTACAATTGTATCGTAAAGAAATCAGTCAAATATACAAAATCATACCTAAAAACAATTAGTTACTCCATTTACTTGATAGTTTAAAATGAAAATGAGGTGATCTCAACCAACTGGAACCAGTGGTCACATTTGAAAAGCACGTTTGTGACCATACCAGTGGGGAATATCTGAGCGGGCACTCCTCTTCCCATGAGCCCATGAGCAAAGCATTACACCCTCTACTGCTTCAGTGGAGCTGCCCGGCGGCCAACAGCATCAATGTACTGTCAGCTCTCATGTGTGAGCGAGCAAACCTCACCCCAAAGGGTTAAAATAGTCAGATATAGAGGACTGATTGCCTTAATTCTGATTATCCTGATCCACCATGCATCTCTTCTATTTTTAACCACAAAACACATTCAGCATCCTATTTTTCTCAGCACATTAACTCTGTTACAGTATCTCTGTTATTGGAAGATTGTATTAATTCGATTGAAACTGCTGACTGATAATCTGGCTGAGCTAAAAGTGTTGACTGTGAAGACCATTCCAGTTGGTACACGCATGCATGTTATGGTGTGTTTTTCCCTGTAAGGTCCCTCATGTGTTGACTATCCCACAACAAGTAACTTTAGGGTTCCCATCCTCACTTGGACATCAAATTCAGTTACTTTTAGGGATTGCTTCAAGGACAAGGACGATTCAAGGACTCAATATTGGCATGTTTTGGTGTAAGACTTAAAAACTGTTGCTATATCAACACAAATATCCATAAAGGTTTTCCTCAGGGTGTGCTGATCCTGGGATGGAGAGAGATCCTGAGAGCTGAGGCATAGTGATGCAAGGTTACAGTACACATCGACAAACTTTCCTATTTCTACCTTGTTTGGGTTTGGTGAAGATCTGTGGACGGCAGCATTGCAATGAACTGCTTGATGGATTAGAAAGCACCCAAAGCACACTAGTAGATCACAATGGGATCCATCTCAGTGCAGTTAGGTATGTGAATCTCTCCTTCTTAGACCAATTAGATATGAAGCGTGATACGAAATTAGAGGAAATGTTTCTTTGACCAGGCCAAAGATTCTATACGATTGCATTCATTTTTAAAATTTGATCTGATGTGATTCATTTAGATTAATTTGCCATGAAGAGATACTTGTTATGGTGTCCTTATTTTGAGACAGGTTTGGACTCAATCAACAACAAAAATCATCTGGTAATCAACATTTGTGACACAAAATGTACATTTGATATTTCTCTGGCGCTTCACAACATATGTTTCTTCATAAATCTCATTCATCAATTTCAGAAATACTTCCCAGTGTCCCCTATATTTAACATTCTTTCAGCAATAGCAAATGTGCAAATATACGGCCAGAAATATGAAATATTTCTCTTCCACCACACATAAAAATAAACGTCCTTACAATATCAAACCTCCAAATAGAACCACTGTTGTATACATGCAACAGATTGCAAAGATAGCATACACTCACTCGTGTCACATGCATGTTAAGTGCGCTGTGAGTAATTACCATGACCAGAAAACTTCAATTATGGCTTATAACAAGTTTCAATGCACGAGGGCTTCCGAGTCGAGGTTTCGGGCCGTCGTGTAATTCCAATCAATATAGAATATTCCCATATCAAATGAATGCAGAATAAGCTACAGCCACTTTCACAAAGGCGGGGGAAGAGGGAGGGGGGGTAGTCATGCGAAAAGTGTGACATCGAAAGAAAGATTTAGAAGAAGGAAACAATACAGAAATCAAAATCCACATATTTCCCTGAGTAAAAGATGGCTGATACAATTCAATTTCTTTCTGATCCCCATAACATTCTCTCAATTCTCCATCTTCATACTGTATCTTACCATATCCTATTGGATAATTGTTGCACCCCTACTTAAAACTTAACTTAGTACTTCATCTGAATGCCCTGCGAGGTTGACCATGCAAGAAAAAAGGTTTGTGTGCACGTGTTCATGCATTCACATATGTTTTCCTCGTATGTGTGACTTTGAATTTATTGGTTTGTGTGTGTGTGTGTGTGTGTGTGTGTGTGTGTGTGTGTGTGTGGGTACACCATGTGACTGTCTCGTGTGTGGTCTGGTCGTGACATGCCAGCTTAATCTGCTATCAAACAGACCTGCAGACCTTTACCTCTTACACTGGCTGCCTTGCCCTGATTAGTGTGTGTGTGTGTGTGTGTGTGTGTGTCACAGGAGGAGTGGAAGACAATAAGGCATGATGTAGGGGGTTCAGATTAGGGGCAAGGTGGAACATTCTGGTTATTGATTGTAGTGGCTGGAGAATGTACACACATGCACAGAGAGCACAGAGTGATATATTAAAGAACAAGTTGCGTTGGGGAATTACCTATATTTCACCGTGCTAAATTCCCAGTTTCAAGACGATGTAATCTCATCCCCAGAGCCCCCTAGTGGCTCAGTAATATCTCATTATGTCTGCTGCTCTTGTGGGCCACGGTCTAAAACAGGCTTCATTTGGCTGGGGAAGCAGAACATTTGGAAGATAAAACTATGTTGGCTCGCATCCCTTCGTCGTGCCCTTCCTGCACAGCTGTTCCATGTTCCTAATGCAATTTCCACTTTCACTTCCATTCTGGTGTAATGAAGTTGCTTAAAGCACTATTTCACTTTGGATGAACCGTTTAACTGTTCAACATGAACTCCTCGCTAGAAATCCAGGAGCTGTCGACCTCTAACGTTAGCTGCTCTGGGGATTGGCTGCATGTCGCCACCAGAATCCAGTCTTCCTTTACCAACCTTGAAAATAATTGCAAACATAGAAAATTGCATCATGGAAACTCGGATCCATACAGAACAAACACACACAGACAAACAGATGTCACCATGACAACATAATATCCATATACTACTCTGTACCATGGTGAGAGGACATTAAAACACACTGTATATTTTCCCTTGTTTTTTTGTCTTTTGAGAAGGTTTTCAAAATGAAGTAGCAAAGTGGTTAGACGTGTATGTTAGACATTAGACATGTACTGTAAATGGTCTACCAAAGTGAAAAAATCCATTGAAGATGGTGGCCTCCTGGTTTCATACCTTCCTATCCCACAGTGCAAAGTGCATATACACATTAACATCTGTGTGTTGTATGAGGGGGGAGCCACAATCTTTAAGTCAAAGAAGAAATTATAGACAGAAACTCTCCAAAGTGCATAGTCTACATTAGGATGTCATGTTCACTGCATTCTACAATGTATTCTGATGGAGATTCTTTTCTGCACCTTAAAACCAGACTGAACTGTATCAATAGAACCAAATTTCAGATAAGATAGTAAGAAAAGCTGAATAAGAACAGTAAGGAAACTATTCAACACCCTAAGTTAGAACCTCAAGCAGAGGAGCATATACAGTATCATGAAATGTTGAGCCATTTTTCTGCCTGATGCCATTTTGTCTGATAAAACAAGAAGAGTGTATACTTTTTATTTAAATCTGTGTTTTTTGTTATTGGAATTTATATGTCCTGATTGTTTTTTGAAATATCTCAATGCCACGGCCCCTTCTATCAAGTTTAATGCAGAGGTGAACAAGACTGATGTGGCCTTTCTTGACACTAGAATAAGCCTGAATGCAGGGAATTTATCCTCAACTTTCTTTACCAAGCCAACTGATCGGAATAGCCTACAGTACTACATGCTTCTAGTGCCCACCCTACTCCCTTGAAGGGGGGCCTCCCATACTAATTTTTGAGATTGAAACGTATTTGTTCAAGCACCTCTGAATTTGAACAGAGGGATAAGCAATGTATGAACATTTCCTTGCTCGCTGCTACCCAAGACTGTGGTTGGACACAGCCCTCAATAAGGTAGGACATACAGATATCAATGAACCTGTGCATCGAAGAGAGAAACAATGCTCTGTCACCTGTGCTCCTATGAGCCAGGAGCTAAAGGGGATTATTAAAAAACACTGGTATGCACTGAGCTCTGATCCTATATGTCAAAAACTATTTGCTCAACCACCTCTATTTTGTCACTATAGACCCAGAAACATCGAGGATTTCCTGGTCAGAGCGGACACATGCAACCCATCTCCAACCTCTGGACCCTTCACTCAAATGAGCTCCTGTGCAGCATGCAAGGACACATGTAAGCACACAAGCACTTTCACCATACCACTGGCAAGAGGTATTGCATAAGACAGCTCCTTACATGCCACTCCAGCAACGTTATTTACCTCATTTCCTGCCCATGCAATCTCCAATATATCAGCAAAATGAGGAGGATCATCGAACACAAAAGTGCAATCAGGAGAGGGGATGAGAAGTCTCCCATTGCCCGCCATTTCAAAGACGCCAACCACCCTCTGTCTGTCTCCTCCCTCAACTTCTGTGTGATGCAGCAGATCAAAACACCACGCAGGGGAGCTGATATGGAACAACGTCTGCTACAAACTGAATGTAAATGGATATTCTACCTGAAAACACTTCACCCTGCAGGCTTTAATGAGGAAATGCTATTGAATGGTTTCATCTAAGACGCCTTTTCTTATCTCATACTGTTTTGAACAATGTGCTAGTCACTGAACCCGGAGATGCCTCTGTTGAAATATCTAAGATATTCCTTGTTTATTGTATGCTGTAAAGACACGAGATGATGCCTGGATCCTAAATGTTATATCCTCTCTGTTGTATACATGTGATTGTTCTGTCTTGCAACATTATATCAGAATGAATTGAATTGTTCTATTTGTTGTAATTTGACCTTTAAGACCTCTCCTGTTGATTGGCAAGCCTGCCCATATAAATAGGTCAAAGGTCATGTGCCACTCCCTTATGGTAGACTGAAGAAGGTATTGTACCGAAACGTTTCTTTTTTTGTTTTTCACTTCACCTTTGTAGCACATTTTTGTACGGCACTATGGTTTTTGATTGATTGTCTTGTCTCGTCTCGTTGTCCTCCGCTTATCCGGGTCCGGGTCGCGGGGGCAGCATCTTCAGCAGGGAAGCCCAGGAAGCCCTCTCCCCCGCCACTTCCACCAGCTCTTCCGGGGGAATCCCGAGGCGTTCCCAGGCCAGCCGAGAGATATAATCCCTCCAGCGTGTCCTGGGTCAACCCCGAGGTCTCCTCCAAGTTGGACATGCCCGAAACACCTCCCCAGGGAGGCGTCCGGGAGGCATCCTAACCAGATGCCCGAACCACCTCAGCTGGCTCCTCTCGACGTGGAGGAGCAGTGGTTCTCCCTCCTGGATGTCCGAGCTCCTCACCCTATCTCTAAGGCTGAGCCCGGCCACCCTGCGAAGGAAACTCATTTCAGCCGCTTGTATTCGCGATCTCGTTCTTTCGGTCACTACCCAAAGCTCATGACCATAGGTGAGGGTTGGAACGAGCACACGTCTGAACTCCAGTCACCAGATCATCTCGTATGCCGTCTTCTGCTTGCA
>CABFOS010100921.1:3870-14838 GCA_900660315.1 Diretmoides pauciradiatus | reverse complement strand
TGTGTGTGTGTGTGTGTGAGTGTGAGAGAGAGAGAGAGAGAGTGTGTGTGTGTGTGTGTGAGTGTGTGTGTGTGTGTGTGTGTGTGTGTGTGTGTGCGTGTGTGTGTGTGTGTGTGTGTGTGTGTGTGTGTGTGTGTGTGTGTGTGTGTGGATGTTAAACCTTGGAGTCAGTAACCAAGTGACAAGACTAGTCCGTTTCCTACCGAAAACATACTGTACTGTAGGTTGTTTATCATTGGAGAGATGTGTGTGAATAGTCAGGAAACAGATGAAAGTGATGTTAGTGACGTTAGTAAGCAGGGAAGACACCGTAACACTGTATAAAGACCAGGGAAAGAACCTGGTTAGAACTGGGCTCGACATAGTTTAACATGTTGATGCCACTTCTCTGGAAGCTTCCATTGAATTGATTCATCACATTTCATGACCCTGACTTACAGTAGTTGTTGTTTTCTTTGAGGTTTAGTACCCTCAACAGTGTAATGGCAAATTTCCACGACAGCCCCGGTAACAGGGCTTAAATCTGCATGACGGAGCTCAAGATGAATGAACAAAAGCAAACAGACACCAAAACATGCTCTCCACCACATGTTCTGTTCCCATCACTATCAGATATTTCTATATGTACCGTCTCTCTGGCTGCGCCGAGAGCAGTTGAGCGAGGCAGGAAGAGGTGAATGAAAGGCGTGACATGAGAAGCGAGAGGAGAGATCAGAGGATAGGGAAAGGGAGGGATGGGTTTCTCAAGTGGTTGCTTCACAGCCCTGAGTGTAGACTTTTCATGTGCTGGCATATAGAATGATGATTGAGGATGAATCCTTTATTTTTGCATGTTCTCCATCCTCGTCTATTACAGGGATGCAAATGTCGCTGACTGATGCATTCACTCGCTGACTGATGAAGTTACACCATTGGTCCACTTTCGCACACGTGATGAAATGCATTCAAGTGCGCCTAGGAAATTTCGGCATGACTTTCGCCATAATGCATGCATGCGTTCAAGGAACAGAAAACAGCTCTCCATGCGTCAAGCCACACTCTAAGTTTTGACCTAGTCTTGTTACCTGTGGTATATATAATCGTATTTGTTCTTTAAGAGTTCAACTTTTTGCAAATTTGTTATGGTCATAAGTTTAAATACAGGTTTGTTTTACTACTGTTTTTTTTTACTACTGTTTACTATTCACACCCAGTTGTGGACAGGGCATTCCTAGTGAAAATCCTCTGCCATACAGGAATGTTTCCAGCAGCAGCAACAGCTGGTTGTTTGGAATAAATAGAAGAACTGGGTAGTTAGCATGAGCAGCGATAGCCACCATGTCTGAACAGACAAAGAAAAGAGTAAATCCAATGGAAAAGAATGGGCAAAAACACCACTTAGCACCAAACAACAACAACAACAACAATTACCACTTTCAAAACAATACAAATATAAACAGATCTATTACAAGCTCCCGAGTCCCAAAGAGAGATGTTTTGGATCCATCAATTAAATAACATGCAACCTAAGGGACTCATTCTCAATTATGACTTTTCATTTCGACCTTTCTTATGAATGGATAGGTAGCTTGGGTATATTTTCTATTTAAATTTTGTTCTCCTGTTTTTGGATTGTTTATTATGGGGAACCATGCAGCTTGCTGCTATTGATACTTTGCCTAGACCCTTACAGCTCTTTGTCAATTCCTGTGTCTGAGCACATTGTCCTTGATTTTCTAGTATTGTCTACAGTTCCTTGCTGTATGTTTGCCTTGATGTTTGACTTAAGTGTCCCTGAATTTCAGAATTATTCTTGTGAAACGTTATATTTTCCTAGAATATAGCCTAATTTCACTATTATGAAAATGTACTTTCTTTATGCAACTTTCATGAAATCACTACTAGGGAAATGTACTTTTTTCTATTAAGTGCCACATTTCTTTGATGTGTTTGTACCTCCCCCTACACAGGTGGGGATGTTTTTTTTACCTGCATTGTAAAAAGAGGCTGATACCATCATTCTGTATGATGCTCTGATGAAGGCGCATGCCGAAACGAAATGCCAAAAAAAGAACAACATGGAAATCTGTCTTGCATTTTAATTTCTGGAGTGCTGCTATTTCCACTCATGGAGTGATTTTCTTCTACTCAGCCAAAACATTTCAGGATGAAAATAACAAGAAATCACCATGTAACCAAAGCCACTGGTGGGCTGAAAGTGTTTCAATAGGGGCTGAAAGTGTTTCAATAGGGGGCACCATAGTGCAACTATAGATTGAGTCTACTCCATTCAGTGGCTCATCTTCTGATCCTCTTTGCCACTATGCACAGGATCTCGGTTTCTGCCCGTCACACATTCTCATTTTCCTATTTGGCCTTGAGCAGTGTAACAGGGTAGACCTGTAGCATCACCTTCACACTAAATTGGCACTGATTGGGAGTGGTTTTGTGTGTGTGTGTGTTTGTTTGCTGTGAACCAATGGCTGTGTTGATTGAAGGCAGGTGTGTTTTGGGTGTGCCTCCACTCTGTGGTCTACGTATGCCACATGCAGCAGACAGTGTTGTCTCTCATTCTCTCTGTCGGCCAGGGTTCGCTCCAGGCGCCGCGGTCCTAAGACAGAGTTGATGCTCCTTGAGGCTGCAGCGTGTTGCCAGCCTAGTCCATGGTGATGGCTCAGAGATGACTACCATCAAGAGACATCTCAAAGTCATCAACGGACTGTGAGGAAGCCACCAACCTGCAGCACAGCAGACCTTTGGGCCTTGGACTGTTCTTCCCCTCCTACCTTGCTAATAGGACACTGACCGTTTCTCCCTCCCCCCCTTGATAATTGAGGAATTAGAGTACCGCCACGAGCCTATATCCCCTTGATTTTGATTTTGATCTATTGTCCCTTGTTGAGACTGGTTGGCCAAATCTCAATTTGGGAACCCAGAGGCTCAATCAGTCTGACGACCGTCTAAGTCTCTGGGATCACCGGCCACTAGTTTTTGGGTTATCCGGTCTAGCCAGGATATCCGGCCGCCCATCATTTAGTTTTTAGTTTTTATGGTCATTTTTTATATCAAACTTTTGCCATATCCTGTCGGCAAGCAAACTAACGCATCGCATTTGTTAATCAAATACGTTAAACAAAGCAATAACGCTGAAAAACGACCGGTGGATGACCGGTCCCTGGAAGAGGAAGTCGCTGTCTGCGGATCGGATTTCGTCCGATTGGTTTGTTTAACGTATTGACAAACGTGATGTGTTAGCTTGCTTGCTGACAGGATATGGCAAAAGTTTGATACAAAAAAATGACCGTAAAAGCTAAAAACTTAAAGCTAAATGATCGGCGGCCGGAAGAGGAAGTCTGTTCTTCGGATCCGCTGGTTAGACCGGATGACCAGGAACTAGTGCCGGCGATCAGTCTACTATCATCATAGTACACTCTGGGCTCCGAAATTGACTACATCCACAGTAAAAGGGACCAAATAGAAAGTGAAATGAGGGTATGCATGACAATCAACAGTATGAAAAGATATATAAATAATACATGGCAGCCTAGATGGTCCACAAATAAAGCTCCTCCTTCAATACCCACTTGCAGCCAGCTACTGGGGACTAGCACAGATCAAAGGGTGTCCTAATGATGAGATCATGACCTCATGGATGTCTAGATTAGTCTGACTGGCACTGTGTAATGAAATCCAATTGCCTCTCCCTTCTATTAATTTAGAAAAGCAGTTCTCAGTGAGAACTACCTAGTACATACTTTGACTCTGTTCATGTGAACAGACTAGTATGTGGCTGTGATCACATGCTGACAGAATGTGGCAGCATGCCCAAGGTGCTCTACTTGTCAGCCTGAATGATATTGTCAATGCGAGCTTCTAAAAAGCACATCGAGCGCTTGCTTCATATGCCTGCTAATGAAAGAAAGACCTCTGCCCATCTGTCCTGTGCATCTGTTCACTGAAATCACTCACAGATCATTCAGAAAGCTGACATAGCAATCCCCATTGTCATATACTGAGCTAGTTTACTCTTCCATTTGGCAAGCCACTAGAGAAGCATCCAAGGAGCTGTCTTCCTCTGACAAGTTTTACATGACAGTGAAAGTCCTCTCATTTGTCTCCAGCGGCTCCAGATCCAATTGTCTGGGTCCATGTCTGAAGAGCCCACTCCAACCACAGCCAACTGGTGGCGTGCAACACACGACATTGAGCTGTCCGTGTTGAAAAGCAGCAGGATATACCTGGCAACTGATATAGCTGAAATGTATCAATTCATTTCACTTTCATTTATCCAGGGAGAGCTGACTGAGCCATGTATGCTCTTTGTCAGCACATTCAAACACACACAGCGCTTTTACACCTGGGAGCTGCACAGTACAACAATAGTCTTCTACTGCCACTGAGCAGCTCTGGAGCAACTGAGGTGTTATGGGTCAAGGACGTGTCAATGGTAGCTGTTGAGGAAGGGAGAGTATTTCTTTTGATTTCCCCATCCACATTTTCTCAGCCGGTCTGGGGATCCAAACTAACAACTGCCAGCTTCTCTAACCTCTAGGCTGCTATGTATGAGAGTTAATTTCCATACATGACTTTATGTATAACGCCGACACTATGCATGATATCAGCCAAGTCCTTATTGTATTGTACTATGACTTTGATCTATGATGTGAGTGTGCTAATCTATAGTCCTGTCTGTAGGTGTTAATGCCAGACATGTGCTGCTCAGTGGGCACGACAGCGGCACCACCTGGCCTAATGACCCAGCTTCTTATTAGCCAGCAGGCCTCTGGCTCGGCCAACCACAGATCAGCTGTGAGGAGGAGGATGGGTGGGGGGGTGTTGCTGTTTGGCCGCCAATGGCACCACCAACACATCATCACAATGGTGTTAGATTTCTATTGAGTCCATGCCGAGAAGGTGGAAGTGTGTATGTGTGTGTGTGTGTCTTCCTCGCTCACTTCAAGCACTTTTTCAAGTTTCAAGCAGACTGCCTCTCATTTACATCAATGCCCACTTAGTCTAGGATTGATTCTTAAAAGTGTATTTTTCTTAAAACAAGTGAAGAAATCTTTTAATGTGGTGAATTCATTAATTAATGTTTCACCCCAATCACGGTTTTGTGTTGCGGTGCACCAAAAGTTGATTCATTTACAATGGAACGCAGCATTGCGTTGCAACATTGCATTGCTTTGTGGGTGAGATTAATTTTACATGATGCATATGTTTAACTTTTCCAACACATGCATCAAATTGTATGCATGGAAAAATAGGGAAGAACACTGTGCTAGGCTCGTTTTTGTTCCTAGCTGTTTCTGCCCACCAAAACTGTGTGATTGATTGATTGATTGATTGATTGATTGATTGAAATGTGTTTGAGAGCCAACGATAATTAGCGCTGGCTAATTATGCACTACGAGATGCATGCAACAGCACATACCTTATATATATATATATATATATAAAGGCTAGATGGCGCAAGGCGGAGTCTCCAGCGAAGTTCACCGGCGGCCATCTTGTCACAGTCAACTATTCTATGGTAGTGAGTGATCTGCACAAACAAAAATACTCTTAACTCGCTGAAATCTTGACGGATTTACAAACGGTTTGGTTTATTACAAACATTATTAACGTGGCTATGATGCAGGGCGTTTGGACATGTTTATTTTTAAAAAAAATTCAAAGTATGCAGTATCATAACTACATTTCTGACGTTTATAACAAACCAAACCATTTGAAAATCGGTTGAAAATTGAACAAGCTATGGTTATTTCAATAGTACATGCACCATAGACATTCATGTTATGAGTGGGTGTGCTGCCTGTGGCAAGATGGCCGCCATGTGGCAACGTCGGTCTCCATTGTCCAGTAGCGCGGGTGAGTCATCTAGCCTTTATATATATCTATGGCACATACAGCCATCAGTGTGATCAGAGCGTAATGCAAATGAACTTGTTTCAAGAATCTATTTGTCTATCTTGATTTCAAGATACTGTCACTTGTTTTCAAGAAAATTCTTGAAACAGGTGAAGCAAGTGAAATGTCCCCTGTCAACAGATTTTTTCCTTTGTTTTAAGGAAAACAAGGTTTTAAGGCTCAATTTTTTTGCAGCGTGCAATGTGTATAAATTTCTTGCAAGTAGCAGTGTTTACTTCATGTTCCTGGCAATGCTGCCAGCTCATGTCTGAATGAACCTTGTTGAACGCATCATCTTTGGAACTGCACTCATGCCACAGTCATTTCATTAAAATTTGGCATTGTGTCATGGACATGTCACATTGATAATTTATCTGTGACATTAATAGGGCAGTGGTGGGAGTGGGTGTAATTGCATTCTTGTGATGACTGACTGCGTAATGTATTGAGCAATATGAGGAGATGGCCTGTAAGTGACTCATGTACATTATGGTATTGTAACTCACCAGAGGGCATTTGGTCACTTCATCGTGACACACTGGGTGGCCACGCACTCATTCCCCTTTCAATAGCTTATCCTACTTTCTCAATTTCAAACTAATCAGGTCTCACAGCACTCACTGCTGAGCCAACTGGACAACACATCTATGAATGGATGTATAGTACGTACCCTTCCTCTAACATCCAAGCTAAGTCTCTACATAGGAACCTACAGTACCTAAAGCACAGGGGATAGTAACTCAAGTGTACTGGTAAATGTTACAATATGAATGCGGATCTGTGAGCAAAAGTGAGGTGAGGTTTGTAAGGTGTACATATATACAACATATACCAAATAAAGCAGATTATTTTCACTTTCTCAAGACTAATTAAGCCTTTTTGTAGTTATTCGCACAAGTGTGGGTGAATGTACAGGACAGGTGATGGACAGGTGATGTCGGATGCTGACAGCTATCAAAGTCACACCAGGCAAGTGCATTGGAACCATAAAAAAAAGACAGACCAAAGCAAAACGTTGCGTTAATGCACGCTGGCCTTAAACCAGACTGTAGCGGGCAGATTGTGTCCTGTCTGACATAATATTACTGTCAGTGTATCTCAGCACGGCTCAGCCAAATGATGTGACTGCAGCAGCCATTGTTCTCAATAACAAGCAGCAGTCTAGTCCAGAATCCAGGCCTTCAAACGGGCCTCGGACTGTCCCCGATGCACCACCTGTGCTTTTAAGACTTCTGAGAGAATACATTAATACCATTGCCGGATCTGGATGGTTTGTTTGTGTTCATTCGGTTTCTCTGCCACTGTCAAAACTGCACACTGTTGCAAGACATTACAGTGACTCGTTTCTGTGCAGAAATCGGACAGAGAGGGAGAGGAAAAAGAGAGAGATAGGGGGAGGTTTTGAAAACAGCAAATTCACGCTGGATTCTTTCAAGATGTCCAAAGCAATATTATACTTACAGTATGCTTACTGTATACTTGTGCTTATACTGCAGAAAAACACATTGAGCAAACAAGGGAGAGAAAACATGAAAGAATGAGTGCATACCTTTGTGGGCGCAGGTGGATAAGAGAGAGACAGAAAAGAAGACATGAACTAAATTGAGGAGAAAATAGAATAAGCGTAGTAGAGAGAGGAGTAGAAAAGCTCCTACATTCTGCCATGCCAGACTCTTACCAGTTCACGGTGCCGATCTTAATCCATATAATCATATGTTCAGTATTCTGGCTCCTGGCTCCTATTCCAGCCACACACACAAGGTCACATTTGGAAGAGGCTGTTTATAAAACATGCTCTTGAATAAAAGTGTATTGATGTGTAGCCACGAAGATGCTGGATCTGTGAGATTCTGAAACTTGGCTGCAACTTTCAGAACTTTCCACCACAACCTGAGTAGGGTACTACTACCAGGGTACTCTCTTAAATAGTTATTGTAAACAAGATATGATACACACACACACACACACACACACACACGTTCATTTTCACTTTCCATATCCCTCCCTCTCTCCCTCTACAGAATGTTTCCTCCAATATGATGACTACATTCTGGCGCTGACCCGGCAGTGTCACGCTTGACCTTTGCCCTCTGGCTCCGTGTCCTGGGAGGAGAAGAGTTTGCCCACTGCACATCAGAGGTCATGTTCATCTGTCACAGCCTCTCTACTCGACCACATCATGTCTGTCCACTCTCGATCGTGGCCCAGCCGAGATCGACACCCAACGGGAGACATGAAGCCAGATATGATGAGTACTGCTATGTATTAGTGAACCTGGGTCTAAGGGTGATGGATTTAATCATTCAGGTCCAGGGCTGCATTTCCAGGAACCCCTTCCCACTACACCAAACCTTCAGATCAGAATAGTTTAGGGCAATTGGTCATGGTTGATAATCCATAATTTTACTTGCATGTAGGGTATGGATGGACTTTTTATTCTGAACAGTGTGGAGAACAGAAAGGTGAAGGAGGAGGCAGGACTTCACACATTTCAAAGCCTCTGGGTTGTGGAATTATTATTCTATGCAGCTTGCAGATGGCAGGTACACACATTATCTGTCTAGACTGGGACAACATCGTTTTTTGTTAATGTTCCAATACAGCGTCTGCCAACAGCAACACATATTGACATAACATTACTGTACTGTATGTTGTTATAAACATATGTTCTGTTGACATGTGACACCGGTGTGTCCAGAGCCAGCCTGCTCTCATATCAGGTTAGTACTAGTTATAGCTATGGTAATATTTGGATATTCTATGAATCGAGTGAACCAGGAGGCGGAGCTCACATGACTGAAACAAGTAGTAGTTTCACAGTGAAACGGCACAGTGGAAAGTCAAAGTATGGAGTTCCTGGTTGTCTCCGACGACCGGGATTCAAATCCCGACTCAAGTTTTCAGCAAATTGATTTTTTTTCAGCAACTTACTTATGTACTTAGTTATGGTTCATAACTAAAACCTGATCCTAACCTTAACTACAGTAACTTGTTTTACTTGACTAACCTTAACCAAACTGTAGATGTCTAAACCTGTCCCTAACCTTAACCAAAGTAGTTGAACACATTGAACCTCCCCAGAAGGGTTTTGCAATGATGATGAATGGAAAAGGGATCAGTAAGACTCACTACACCACGGTTTTGATATGCAGACCACAATCTGCAGGTGTCATTGACTCCCTCCACTTCATATTTTAACTGTACTGGTGCCATAAACTGTCACTCTGTATATTAAACAGTGCGACTCAAACCTGGACCCAGTGACCTTCTGTTCACTGGCTTTGTAGCCAGTCAGAAACACTCAGACTGAGCTGAACTTGTCAAGCACAAACAGACTTAAGGCTATTCATTGTATTTAGAACAAAAGTATCAATATGAGTTACTCTATTTATGGTTTCCCCCACTGCTTTATAGACTTGCCATGATAAAAGATCACCCCGTCTTGATGATAAAACCCTAACAAGTCCATACTTCATTATTTAAGTGTTTAACGGATCCACAGTGGCGCAGTGGTAGCGCTGTTGCCTCACAGCTAGAAGGTCCCGGGTTCGATTCCCACGTGGGTCACTCGGACTTTTCTGTGTGGAGTTTGCATGTTCTCCCCGTGCTTCCCTGGGGTTTCCTCCAAAAATAAGGACCCCCATCAAAAACATGCAAAGATCATCGCCTGACCAGCGAGGAGGAAGACGATGGTCCCCGGGCGCTACTCCTGTCGGCTGCCCGCCGCTCCTGGCCTGCCCCCCGGAGGAAGGACAGACCAAGATGGGTCAAAAGCGGAGAAAGAATTTCATGGCTGCAAGGCCGTGACAAATAAAGACGGGGTTTCCTGTCCTAATTATAATTATAAAACTTCATTGAGCCCAAAGCAATCATGAACACAGCCAACCATGACATCTGCTGACCAACAATATGACCAATGAGTAATGACGATGAGTGGGAGCATCATTACTCACATTGTGTGAGTAAAGTTAATTGTTACAACTTTAGCTGAAGCCGAAATATCAGCATGCTCTGATTTAAACAAGTTAAATGTTATTTAGCTCCGTTAGCAAGTACTACCTCAAAGTATTCCGTGCCATGCCACTGCATGCTATGACTTTTCACTGCATTAACTAGTATACTTCAGTAGCCCACAAAAAGCTGATGTTTCAAATGCAATGCAAACTAATTTAATTAAGTTTACTTACTTTTCTGTATTAAACAGACATGGCAGATAGGAAATTGTGTGCACATTATTTATTCAAGCTATTGACAGATTGATCTATTCATTAATGAATAGATCAATGAAGTGAATCATGCAGCTTTTCAAAACAGGGCCACACACCAGTTATGAGGTTTGGTACTTTAAAAATAAGTTTCTTTTGTATGTATGAGTGAGTATGTCAGCCAATCCTTTACTATATTGCTCTGTATTATATATCAATAATAGGCTATTCTAATCAGAAAAATGGCCAATACACTTAGAGGCAATCTAAAAATCCTTAGCTATGTTATTGAAGTTTCCAGTGTGGTAATATTGAGCATGAATCTGGATTTGTGTGAGTCGGCTATAGTGGAAGCTTGGATTAATGTACTGAAAAGCCCTTCAGGGGGGTTGCAGGGATCAAAACGAAGGCAAAATAAGCTGCACTGTGGCGGCATCCCTCCACCCACGCACTCACCCTGCTCACTCACACGTACGTACTATAGTCATCTCTGCTGGAGTATGTGTGTGTGTGTGTGTGTGTGTGTCGGTAAATCTCCCACTCGCTGTCTCTATCATTCTGTCCTCTCATCATCATTCTCTTGCCTCTCTTTCGTTCATTCTCCGTCCCCGCACATTGTTTCGCTCCCGCTCTCCCCCTACTTTCTCCCAGTCACAAAACACACGCATGTTCGCGGGCACCCTTCCACCCTCCCACACATACGCAGTTGGCACGGGTAAGCCCTGACAACTAGCCTGGTTTGGCGTGGGGTTATGCAAAGAAATACAGGAATTGGCACGGCACACACACTGCCTAACGACGTCTCCATGGCAACAGAGGGAGCCCTGCGGTGTGGCGCGTGTGTGTGTGTGTGTGGGGGGGTGGGCAGGGGGGG
>CABFOS010100886.1:0-11501 GCA_900660315.1 Diretmoides pauciradiatus | reverse complement strand
CACCAAAGACCCAGCCCAAGCCCCATCCACAACCTCAACCAGAGACCCAGCCCAAACTCCATCCACAACCTCAACCAAAGACCCAGCCCAAACCCCATCCACAACCTCAACCAAAGACCCAGCCCAAACCCCATCCACAACCTCAACCAAAGACCCAGCCCAAGCCCCATCCACAACCTCAACCAGAGGCCCAGCCCAAACCCCAGTCACAACCTCAACCAGAGACCCAGCCCAAACCCCAGTCACAACCTCAACCAGTGACCCAGTCCCAGCCTAAACCCCATCAACAACCTCAACCAAAGACCCAGCCCAAGTACCGTCCACCACCTCAACCAGAGCTCCAGCAGCCCAAGACCCAGCCACAACTTCAACCAATGATCGAACCTAAGACCCAGCCCCAATCTCAACCAAAGACCCCGCCCAAGGCACAACCTCAACCAAAGACCCGGCCCAAGCCACAACCTCAACCAAAGACCCGGCCCAAGCCACAACGTAAACCAAAGACCCGGCCAAAGCCACAACCTCAACCAAAGACCCAGCCCAAGCCCCATCCACAACCAAAGACCCAGCCACAACCTCAACCAGAGATCCAGCCCATGTCCCAGCCTCAACCAAAAACCAAGCCACAACTTCAACCAGAGATCCAGCCCACAACCCAGTCTCAGCCTCAACCAAACACTCAGCCAATGCTCCAGATCCAATCTCAACCAAAGATCCAGCCCAAGCCTCAGCCACAACCTCAACCAAAGACACAATCCAAGTCCCAAACACAACCTCAACCAAAAACCCAACCCAAGTACCAAACACAACCTCAACCAAAGACCCAGCCCCAGCCCCAAACACAACCTCAACCAAAGACCCAGCCCAAGTCCCAAACACAACCTCAACCAAAGACCCAAACCAAGCCACAACCACAACCTCAACCAGAGCCCAAGCCCCATCCACAACCTCAACCAGAGACCCAGTCCAAGCCCCATCCACAACCTCAACCAGACACCCAGCCCAAACTCCAGCCACAACCTCAACCTCGACCTCATTCTCAACCTCAGACAAGGACCCAGTCTCCCACCAGGGTCACCCAAAGACAGATGGTCCCTACGGGTAAAGACGCTACTTTTTCCCATCAGCAATCCAAAATCGACTGTTAATTCCTAATCTAAAAGGACATTTTAAAGGGGGCATATGGTAGTCATTTAAATTTCTGTGTTATGAGAATTTGATCAAAACTATTTATCAAAGACACGGCCAAAACCTGACTCTGCTTGAGAGACCAGATCTGAAGTTCTTGGCATTAAAAAATATCAATACCTTGAAGAAGACACTCTGTGTCGAAACGTTGGTAATCTAATAAAAAATATTTATGCATCATGGCTACAAGTGTGTGACTGCCTTTCCTCAAGATTATCTTCATTTAACACATCGCAGATGGTATTGGTCTTTGAGTAACAAACCTTCCAAAAAGCATTTAGATCTTTCCAATTAGTTTGCCCAGGTAACAGTAGTAACCACATACCCTCTGGGATGCCTCGACATAGATGTCACGTAAATTGTGGTGTACTTTGTTACTGCCTTCCAATCAGAGTCAGTTATTGTCTCTTCTTCATCTAAAGAGTTTACTCTTCAAGCATTTAATGTATTCAAGAAATACCATTCTAAGCTACATTGAAAACCAATAGCTGCCTCCCTTTAAAATTCAATAATATCTTCAGATAAATAATATCTTCGGATAAATAGTAAATAGTGAGTTTTCTCCCACACAGCTCCTAGTCTGCCAGAAGAGGGCAAGCCTCTGCCAAGACCTGCCCTGGCTACAGAGAAGGCCAGTAGTAACAATCAGGGTAAACATGACAAGTTTGTCCCATTACCATCTCTGTTGTCATCAAGCCACATGGACACCGCTTTCAGTGGTACTTCCAACTGTCCATCAAACCATTGGATGACGTCACTGCTTCCCCATTACTCTACCTTACACCCACCCCACTCCACCCCATCATTACTCCTGCCTCCATCTCTGCCTCCATTCTCAGCCCAGCACACTCACCCCACCCCTGACCACTCACAACCAGAGCAGTCCAGCTGAATTTGAGTCAGATTTTCATTTATGCCTGTCATTTCATTCTTCATTTCATTCCTCTTCTGCTCTTCTACACTCTTCTTTTCACTGCTCTATTATTTATTCCATCCAGGTAAAGCTGTGCTTGGAAATGGCTCATCCCTAACCTCCCCCATTGCCCCCCTGTTTTCTGTCCATCTAGGTAATGGCATCCAGAGACCATCCCCTGCTGCTGTCCCTCACTCTACCATTAGTTCATCAGTTACTCCGGCAGCCAGAAACACCACGCTGTCTCGCAAACGGGTCTCTCCTTATTCCACTCCTAATGGCCTCAGACCATTCTCTCCACCCAGGGCCTCCAACTCCACCCTCAAATCCATCACACCTGGGGGTAATGGAGCACTCACTCCCCTACTTCTCTTCCTCACCATATAACTACCTCAGATTGTCCTCTCTCTCCTCTCACACTCTTGTGCGTCTGTGCCACACAAAGGGAGACAAACACACAGAACTACCACTTTGGGTGGCATGGCTCTTGATTTAGAACAGGGTCTTCATGTGACATTGAGCATATTGTGTTCGAACGTATGCTTTGCCTTTCTCCTTACTGTATATACCTCCTCTTACAGTCCATATGTCTCCCGCGCTCTTCCACATGTGCTCTCTGAGGCCCCTCTGTTTGGTGTGTATTTCACACCTTTACCTTGACGAGCAGCGGCGTCTCTGGGGTCAGAATCGTTAAGATGATTTACGTTCTCTCTTCCTGGCCTGGTGGGAAGTCTGGCTGCAGCACTAGCCAGGACACACCACATTTGCACCAGGCATGCCAAGCCAAGCACTGTGCAGCCAGCACTGCCACCACAGCCACTCTCTCTACTGTATGTGTCTCTCTCTCTCTCTCTCTCTCTCTCTCTCTCACACACACACACACACACACACACACACACACACACACACACACGCATACTGCACATATTCTGCACCCACATGAGTTGAAGAAGAATGGAGGGTGAGGAAAAGTCAAAGGATAGATGTTACGCTTTAAAGACATGCCAGTTCCACTTGTATATCCGTAACATCTGTGGTTGAAAACACAACTGTCGAGCTATATTCTCACTGAAAAAACCAGTGAGTATTGGGAAAGACAGAGCAATCTTTCTTTCCTGATGTTCCTCCCCTTAGGTGCATCCCCATTGCATCACATATCTCCCATGTGGTGTTGTCTCATATTAGTATGTGTTTGGCATGTTGACACAAAAGACATGCAAATATTTTATAACGGACCCTCTTCTCCCTCCAACAGCCGACGGGGAGCGCCATAAGGGCCATGCTCTTTCCAAACCTGTGGTGTGGTCCAAAGATAAATCTGGTAAAGACAAACCGAGATCATCCCCTCTCAGCGTCTCTCACCCACTAACCTAAGAGGCACCGTTATGTCCCGTCCCCCACAGTGAAACTGTGTCACAATCCTGTTGTGCTCTGTGATTTGGTTTGTCCGTCTGTCAGTGTGATTGTCCGGTCTTGGTCTGTGTTGTCCCATATGTATAGCATCCTTAGGCTATACTTGACTGAGACTGAAGCCAATTATTTTCCTCTTTGTCACCAGGTGTTTGGCAAATGCCCGTCCATCCCACCGTATTTAGTCTACTACACATATGAGCCTGTAGTTAAGAACTCCCCAGACCTGGGTCAGTTTCTTAATGAACTGCTTTGCCCTTTTTGGTCAATGACAATGTTTCCATTTTGCCAGCTGGCGTTAATTAATCATAGTAACTGAATCTATCTCAAATGCTAATGCAGCCCATGCCTGGGCCACATGTATTAATGGTGACACTCCTCTCTCTCCTTGTTGTTTGGACTTGTGATGAGAGGTTGTGCTTCAGTCCCATGTCACAGCTGGTGTGTGTTATTTCTGGAAACTTGGATGGTTTCAGAGGTCTTCAAGGAGTCACAAGGCTCTCTGGAAGCAGCTCTACAGAAAATAAGTATACTCATCCTGCCTGACGCCTTACACACATAGAAGGTTTTGCAACAATTTGCAACGTTTCTGTATTAGGAGGAATCAATACCTAATCTTTGAAACAGCTCACTGTAGCAGTCTCACTGCTCCCGGGTTCGTGACAGAGGAAAGGACAGCGGGGTTTAGGGTGGGCGGCACACCGGGGTTTATTAACAGGTAAACAATATAATATAAATATAACAGGCTTGGGACTGCTCGCTCTTCGGCATAGGCACTTGGTGTTAACATGCGTCTTGGGCGATCGGATCAAAAGCGAACAGCGCTAAATACAATTGTATACGACCACCAAGACGCATTGTGATCCGATCACTCAAACCACTTGCTGAGGTGGTCTGGGATGCATTTGACTACGCCACATATCGTTTGCATCCTGATGCGGCTCCGACAGTTCTGGGCGGACCACCTACTCAACTGACGTCCTCTGCATAGGCGGAAGTACGCACTCATTCACGTTCAAGCTTGCATTGTCCACGACTCCTGAAATTTTTGCAAGGCCCATCTAGATGTATTACAAGTGCGTCAAATATATTGGGCGGCTCGGTTTGCCTGGAACACGCCAAGGAATGTTGTTTTGATTTTTCCCGCGCGCCAAAGTCTTTGCAAACGTCCTTTAATTTCCAACAGACTAGACAGGAAGTGCATTTTCTTTTCCCTGGCAGACCAGGCACAGTTTAGTGCATTACTGCCTCTCGCCGGTTAAAAACAACAACACATTTGATCTTTGCAAATGGAAATGATGGACGTGTTTATTTGCATATAGTGCGGGAAGTGAGATCCGATCACAAGCGGTCACTCCAGACGCATGTGCAGATGCAGACGCATTCTAATGCCAGGTGTGAACTGACGTGAGCTGTCCACTTGTGATCAGATTGCCCCAGATGCATGTTAAAACCAAGTGTAAACAAAAACCCAAAACACATAGGCTAACACTCACACATTAGCCCACTCAGGCCCGATACGCAGTAGCCGACTCTGCCCTCCGCGTCCAGCCCCCCCAGTCTACCACACTCATTAATAACAGCCTGCATGAAATATGACAATACAAAATGCAAAGTCTGCTTCGGCAAAACACTGGATTAGAGTGTGTCCTAGACCTTTTTCAGTTCACTGGCATTTTGACTTGAACTCGTTTCAAGGCTTTGCTTTCAGTGGCCTGCAGGTAATGGACAGTGTCCATCTATGAATTCTTAGTGTGCATTGCAAAAGCAACAATCCCAATGATGTGAAACAGTGGTATGTATTTCTCGGGGGATATTTTTCTGGACCGAAGATAAAGTTCTGTGTTTTGACTGCATATATATTTTCACTTTCTCGTCTGGAGATGAGAGTACCTGACAGAAACCGGCACTCACACCACTGCTGCTGTTTTCACTCACAGATCCGAGCAGGATAAACTATGTAGCAGTGCGGTCTTTGGCACCCTGAGGCTCAGTGTGGTCGTGCAGGGTGTATTGTGCAACAGCTTTGGCAGACAAAACACACCCACCGTAGACAGAGGAGAACGTTAACCAGATCGTATTGATGGTGACATCACATCCCATCTCATCACATTGCCTTGACTCTGATCTCATTTGCTGCCCAGTTAGACATGACATCAGTGCTTTGAAAGTGTACAGAGACTTTCACTTGATCATGCTTCACATACTCCCATCTATTTGTATGTCATGAGATTGGCATGTTAATTACTGAATAACCATGATGGGAAGTGTGGCTTCATGTCAGGTGCTTGCTGCCATTAGCTGATATTTATACCTTGTCTGAGCCAGAAGCGTTCTTGAAATGTATTCTTAGTGATAATCTGTGAGACTTGTTGGCAGATGTGGTCTCAGTTTGTCTAAGCCATAGCCTCAACTCATTCCTCTTGGGAGTATATGCCAGAGATCACTGATTTATACAGACTAGAGAAGGAGCCATGTAGAGGTCAGTTTCAGCAAGGTCCAGGGATGAAAATAGCCATGAGAAATATTTCTGAGCTGTCTTTACTTCAACATGGAGTTGGAGCAATTATAGTTTCTTGGTGGACAGAATGACCACTAATGAATCTCTCAGATAAGAGGATGCCAAGTGTTGGTGGGAGGGACCTTCATCAACACCCTGCCCTCTGGAAAGAGCTTTGAGGGCTGGACAATCACTCATCAACCCAGATTTGTAGAGGAAATCCTGGGTGTCAAGCCTCCCAGAATATCTCCACCTCCTTTAAGGGAGGACCTACCACAACGATAATTTAGAAAGATTATGTTTGTCTAAGGACGTTAACTCATGGGAGACTCCTCATGTTGGACAATGTGAGGCTGAAGTGTCTTCATAACAAAGCCTCACACTTCCTTACGATTAGATATCCAGTCTGCTAAAGCTCCCTCATTCCCTATGTCCAAACAAAGCAGTTAAGAGTGAAACCGAGTCTGAAACCGGTCTCCATCTCATGGCCTGGATTGTGCTTTATTTGATCATATTCTCTTGGAACAAGAACAATGCGGTGATTGTGGAGAATTTGGCCGGGCTGTATCAGAGGATTAATTGAAAACTGTTTTTTGTTAACCCTGTTAAACTCTGTTTTAGGAGATACTGTATATAAGATCAGACATAAAATGTTATTGGGCCATGCTACCCTTCTTTTAGGATTGACGTATGATTGTTATTCTTCTAGGAGTTTTATGATGAATGGTTAAATCATGGGTTTATAGTTTCAAAGTTATTAAAAGTTTACATAGTTTTCATCAGTCCCAGACTATGGCTGTGTGCTGTGGTGACGATTCACAAGCAACGTTTCAGCGTTTCACATGCAATCTGTGGCTTTTCTGTATTTTATTGTTGCTTCTATTCTGTCTGTGTATTGCTTATTTTTCAGTATTACCACGGTCGTCTTCATTGCTACGTTTCTCCCTGTCTTCCAACCTATGAACTTGACATTCATTCACAATTATTGCACTATTAAAATAACAGACAATTATTTTCAGTTTTGTATCTCTTCTTCAGTGCTGACCACCATGCTCTGTTTCAGTTGTAATTCCTAACCCTGCAGTGGACTCTGTTTCCCAGGCTCCACTGCAATTCTGCGCCCCTCTCCGGTCAACAAGAGACCCAACCTGGTGGGGAAACCCGGTGACCATGGTGAGGGCAACAATGATAGCTGCACCGAGCACTGAACACTGCTGTACCTTGTCCCTTATTATTACCACAGCAATCCTTATGGAAGACTTTCTTACAATACATATAAGCACCTTTCTCTTATCTTATGTTCTGCAATAAAAGAAATTTAAAACTCTTGTCTAAACATTACGACTCTTCTCAACAGGCTTTTTTCGTTGACGTATGTTTTTGGCCTCTCTCTCTCTCTCTCTCTCTCTCTCTCTCTCTCTCTCTCTACATGTATATTTGTGCATGCAGCTGTGTGTGTGTGTGTGGTTCTGAGCATTTGTGCATCCGTGGTGTCAGTGAATGTGTGCTGGCCGACCTCTTTTCCCCTTTAAAGAGCACAAGAGCTGTTGCGCAACAAGTGATCTCTGATCTTTCATCAGCCTGGAAGAGGCCACTGAGCTGCAGAAGTGGAGATGGCCAGAGCAGATGGATCACAACTGTGTGTAGAGACAGATGACAAGAGTGAACTGATCTCTTCTCCTCCTCCTCTGTCCTCAGATAAACCCATGGACCTGAAACAGGGAGACAAGGAGTCCATCTTGAAGCCATTCCCTCTGGTCACAGCCAAGCCCAAGCAAGAGCGCAAGCGGACAACCACCTTAGCCCCGGCATTAAATAGTATGAGTAACATCAATGATTGTAGATTGTAGCTGTTGTGTATTAGGATGAACTACATATCTCATATAATTACAGCTTTCATATCTGGTTGCAGTTATTCAGTACCAATGTACACATTGGACAGTGAGAATGAGCGAGCACATTTGAGTATGCAGGCATGTACTCTACTGATATCAGCAGATATCCGAGTTGTTATGGGCCATAGTAGTACAGCTAGTATGCATGTGTGACTGCGTTTGTGTGTATGGCAGAGGGAGAAAGAAAGAAGAAAGGCAAAAAAATAGAAAAAGAGAGTGTGAATGTAGGCAAGAGCAGGTGCTGGCTGGCTATTGACCTGGGCCAGGGCTGTAAAATGGAGGACAGAGAGAGCTGCCAGGGAATGCTGGCACACCAAACTAAACCCAACTCATCTCTCCGGTTTCCTTTCAGACAGCCGTTTTGACATATTTGAAAACTCCTCTATATTCAGCTTCTTGCCAGCCTCAGATTTGGACGCCTTGGGCAAGAAGCGCTTCGTAGGTAAGACTTCATCAGTCATTCCACATCTCCCCTGCAGGTTTTAAAGCTTCATCAGGATCAGGGACTCACATCACATCACTTGACTTTGATTGCCTTGTCTATATTCTGTATTAGACATACAGGTGTTATACAGGTATCATATGGTAGAGTGAATGAATGAATGTATGTTTTTACCTGTCCACAGCTCCACATGTTATCTACAAGACAGATAAGAAGCCACATGAGCCGTGCTCTATCACCACCTCCCTCGAATACTTCCCTGATGAGGAGGGCGGTGAGCAGAATGTGACTGCTCCCCCCCGCACACCCCCCTCCAACCTCACTGTGGTTACAGTGGAAGGGTGCCCGTCCTTTGTCATCCTTGACTGGGAGAAAACAGACAATGACACCACAGGTACAGCACATGCAAGCGAGAGGGTAGGGTTGGGTTTAAGTGAAATCACTGTAAACAAACCTTTCACGAGTGACAAAGTTATCGCTGGGGAACAGTTAACCTGTATTAGATTCTGTTAAAGCTTAAAGGGATGACATGGTGATTGAATGTGACACATACCAGTTATCGTTAGGTAACATCAAAGTGATGTGTCCATCAATGTTGTTATTCAGTCATTTTAAACTACTATAAAACTCCTTTTTAAATGCCCAAATGTCCCATTCTACAAGTTCACCTGGTTTTGTAGGTGTGTCAATGAGAACAGTCAGTCAGTATGATTGACAGGCCGTGCGCTCCACCTTACACACGTTTGTTGTTTGTAACAACATAGTTACCTCAGACTGGATTCACCAGGAAGTGTATAGGTGTTTACAAAGTCCTTAAATATAAGCAACGTGAGATGTCACACCAGCTTTTAACCTCCAAACATTAAGGTACACACTACCTAACAGGCCGTATTCCAGAATTTGCATAATGAGAACACTGTTGAGAAATAAGGAAGCTATTTTTATTTATTTAACTTTATTTTTGAGTCAATGAATGATTAAAATGATTTATTTTTCTTTGTTACCTAGAGTTTTCAGTTGTAAAGATACATCACATGTATTGGACAGTCGAAGTTGTTTGTAAGTTTTTGTATGTAATGTATTGTTTAGTATTGTCATGTTGTGTATTGTATGTATGAATGGTATGAATGCATTATTGTATATAAATATGTTTATGATTTATGAGGACCCCAGGAAGAGTAGCTACTGTTACAATACAGTAGCTAATGGGGATCCAAATAAACAAACCTAGCTATTTGCAGGTATTAGGACCAAAGTCGCTACTCCCGGGGCTGTGACAGACAAGAGACAAAGCAGGGAGGCCAGTAGACCGCTTTATTTACAATACCAGTCAATAAAGTTACTCGGCCCCATCTTTGACAGCCGCTCTCTCGCGCCATCGCATTCAGCAGGTGCACGGCGCCTCTGTCCTGGCAGGTCAGCCGCAGAGCACCAAAGCTGGTCCAGTCCGCCAGGCTTTCAGGCAGCACCAGCTCCAGCCTGACTGGCCAGCTCTTCCAGGTCTCCCACGGCTGCATCCTCTGGGAACAGGGAGGGTCTCTGCTCTCTACAATCCAACATCAGACCTCCTGTTTCCTGTTCGGACTCAGTCACACACAACACAGACAACCACCACCACTCCTGTATGCACCAACCATGATTAAATGTTAAAACGGCTTTCCATACCAACCAGCATGGATAGGGGAGTGGTGACCCCCCTGTGACGCAATAGAGGGGGGGGGGACATTCTCAACCGCTTGAAAATAGGCCGATAAAATTTAAAACACGCCTACTTAAAGGACGGACATGTTTAATACTTTCATCGTGTTTCTTCAATGCCCTCTTTATATGCAAATATAAAGCATATAAAGACCTAGGAAGTGTGACCAACCAACATGTAATCCCTTTAATGAGTCTGTAATGTATTATGGAGCTCCATCTGTTTCTCAATCACGTGATGTGTGCATACAATAACATGTTTGGATGCTCGAGGCCAAGTCTGTCAAGCCATTAATATCCCACCAGTAACATAGCCTATTAATTTGTTTAGAGATTGTTAATGTGCAGATGTTCATTGTTAAAATGTGAGTGTTTTTCTTTTCCTTTTGTCAGAGTATGAAGTTATATCCACAACAAATGGGCCCAATGGAGAGGAGGTGTCCATACTGACGACCAACCAGACACACACAGCCGTGGAGAATCTGAAACCAGAGAGCAGGTACAGTACATAATTTAATAAATAAAGAGAAAGTGTTTCCAGACTGACCTTATGTTGTGTGCACCTGTTTTAACTGGCCCTTATTATAAAGTGTTACCAGGGATGTATAAACTTTTTGCCCAACAAATATGTTCAAACCATCAGGTCACTAGCAAGGCTCACAGAAGAACTCATCAAGAGGCGAGTATTAAATAGTACTGGCATAGCTGGTATGCTATAGACAGAGGTTTGCAAAGTGGGAGGCGGACCTCGCCAGGGGGGCTCCAAACTATTTCAGGGGAGGCTCAGTGAATGGAAGGGAAAAAATATTACATTTGTAGCGTAATATCTGTACATTTAGGGGAAAGGGAAATTTAGATGGGTATGGTTTACCCGGTTTGGGCAATCGGTTATCTGTTGTCTGTCTTTAACGGGGACATTTGATATCCGGAATTATATCTCAAATCAGTCTTAATCATTCTAAAGGAACGTGATTCCTTGGCTCATAAACAGTGACCAGATGATTCACACACACAAACCACAGACAGATTCTTTATCAAGTAAAAATGTTTATTAATCAACTACCGGACTACAATAATGCTATAACCTAATGAATAATAATGAATGTAAAACCATAAAATAGAAAAAGCAAAACAAAACATAAAATGAAATCAAAGAAATAAAAACAAAACAAATTAACAAATGAATGATAGCGAAAGGGAAACCAAACACTGCAATGATGATAATAATCACAGATTAACAGTAAGAAACAATTGAGAATATTGTTCTTTATAAACCTTGTTGGCGTTGGGCCACGTCTAGTAAGGGAATATGATGATCCACTTTGTTTTGTGGGAGTTTTTCCTTGTCCTTTGCTGAGGGTCTAAGGTTGGGGGGTGTTGTGTCAAACTTTGGGCATTGTGAAGCCCTTTGAGACTGTAATGGTGATTAAGGGCTATACAAATAAAATTTGATTG
>CABFOS010100875.1:0-16083 GCA_900660315.1 Diretmoides pauciradiatus | reverse complement strand
GTATTTGCATTGTAATAAAATGCGATTATTTTCAATGGGCATATATGCAGCTGAAACAGGTAGCCTAGTGCATCCCACATTTTTCAACATAACATTTTAATATAACATTATAGTCATTATGGCCTTTAGAAAAATGTTTTTTGGGGAGGTGGTAGTGCACTATAGGCCCCTGAGATGCGGCCGAAGCGTTTGTCCTTAATGGAATTTTTCCCCCTTAGGCTACATTACTTTATCTTTTATACTTTAAGTAGTTTTGAAACCAGTACTTTTATACTTTTACTTGAGTAAAAAGCTTGAGTTGATACTTCAACTTCTACAGAAGTATTTTTAAACCCTAGTATCTATACTTCTACTTGAGTAATGAATGTGAATACTTTTGACACCACTGGTCAGATGCAAGCTACTATATCACCACACTGTAAGACTGTGTCCCCGCTGGTCTTGCTCATATTCATGTTCAGCTTTCATGTCAATAATGAATTCAGATTATAATGTTTTGTTTTCTTTCCCAAAAACTCAGACCAATAGTACATTATATATTATACATTTCTGTCTGTTAATTTGCTTTATTTACTGTATCTCAATGCATGCACTGAATATCCACTCAACGATCAATACCGACCTTCTTATCACCTTATGTTCACCAACTCACCCAGGAAAATTCCTTGCACATGTAAACACACGTAGCAATCAAACTTATTTTTAAACTTAAGGAGCAATCAGAGCAGTGCATATGAACTGATGGGTGATTAGACAACGCCAGTTTCAGCAGATTATCAGACCAGTAGACTGAAATCAATGTGTGACTGGTTACTGAGGCACATGATAGAATAGGATTTCTCTGGAGCATGGAGGGGATAAGACAAAGATAAGAGCAGCAGGTAAGTTCTCCATACAAACAGGTTCTTGCAGTGCATATATACTAACACTTGCTTGTGTGCAATCAGTCACGACACATGCTGACAGCACCATGATAGTGTTAAATGACAAATGAAATATTTAGGCATACATTTCACTTCATTGCTTTGACAAACACTGGTGAAGGTACATACTTTCTTCCTGCCTGACTCACTCACTACATGGCAAAGTGGAGTAGAGCAGCAGCCTTGTCACATACATGGTTCTGGTCACAGTGAACAGACAGAAGTCAGGATCCATGTCATCATCTATTTCAAAAGGGGCCAGGGCCGTTTCTTGCTATATGTGGACTATGCGGTTTCATAGGGCTTCCAACGCCACCAGGGGGCCTCCAAAGCCACCAGGGGGCCCCCAAGCTGCCATTTTAGCCCTTTTTTTTGGCTGGACCACAGAATGTGAGCAGAATGGGGAGACGCTGCGGGAAAGCAGTGGTCAACACTGGTTCATTTATATTTAATACGGTGATGTGTGAATAAAGTCTCCATCCTGCCTGTGTGTCTGTCTGTCCCGGCCCTGAGTGTAGCAAGGCTGTAGCATCCTGATCCCATACCATGTAGCATGGAAGCTGATGTGGAGGAACGAGCTACATTTGGTGCCGTTCGACCCGTCCGATCCACCATCGCTTGCCTGGTCGCGGGGATATAAACAATAAACAAAAATATATGCTCCATAAAGTCAGCCATTTTGAAATTATATTTTTATGCAAATATTGCCATTTACAGGGTCATTCGTTTACAAACTCCTCCTAGGAGGTTAATTAGATCCACTACAAACTTGGCCAGCCTATATAAAACACATTCACAAACGGTAACATTGCCTCTTCACCGTTCTTCGTCCATCCGCCTAGCTACTGTACCCCGCAATGCTACGCTGGTGTCAGAAGTGTTGGATTTGCCCCGAATCTCCGGTAACTAGTCAGAAAGAACGAGGGAGCGAGGTGTGTTCAAGTCAAGCTCAGAAAAAAATATCAATGCTGATATTTTGTTGCAAAAAAAGTTGCCCGTCAAAGTGTCGGGTGGCTTCCGAAACTTACACGCCAAATAGAAAATATACATTTCACAATGTATTGTACTCATTTACACTGAGCAGTAGGAGAACTGTTGTTGTTGTTGTCAGAAGTTCCCTTTCTGTCCCGTTTCGCTGGGTCCTAAACTCCCTGTGGTTCAGCGAGGACTAAAACCGAGTCGCTAATAGCTGCACCGCAGTTGCCATACCAGTCTTTACGCCTTCAGAAGCATTTTTTAATTAAAATTTGAACAAAAACAAATCTACCGGAGCTATACCGTTACCGTCCATCCCTAAAATTACACCATGATATAAATTTTAGGCCCTGCTGCCCAGCCCTAGATTTCTGATGCTTGATAAAAGTCTGGGCCTAAAGACATCTACATGCCAATATTCAGTTATAGTCATAGCGCCACCTACTGGCAACAGGAAATTACATGTTTTATACTTTCATGTGCTGTAGTAACGACACAGTAACTGCCGCACAACCCGACATGCACAAAGGTGCAACGGCCCGCTCATTGCTGCTTGCAGCTAATCAATAGTTTTCAGGAGTTTCTTGATGTAGGGAAGCCCTTGTGTTTCCCATGTATTATCATTTTCTGTAGGGTTAAATTGCTCGGGTCAATTGAGATGTTTGATTTGAATTTTAGAAGAAGTTTTTCATGGATCTATCCTCTTTTCCTCTTAAAGTGCAACAGATTGATGCATTTAAATGTCAAATGCATGCCCCCGGACCACCTTAGAGGGTTTGGAATCCCCCTACCATAGTTTCACAAAATAGGGCCCCCCAAACAACATTTTGCATAGGGCCCCAAAAAAGCTAGAAACAGCCCTGAAATGGGCTATATCTGGCCTGTGACAAATTACAAGGACATTCTAATATAAACCATTACCACCTATCATTTTCCCTGATGTAGCCAATATATATATCAATTATATATCCACAAACTGGAGACTTTACTTTGTATTCACAAAGGGTGAATTCAACATGTCCACTGTCAGACATTAGAAAAGTTTAATGGAGATCTGATAGTAGTTGAAAGGCGGGATGAGGTATCTATATCCTGAAGAATCTCTGTTTTCTATATAGGAGAGTATAGCCTAAAGTTATTTGATTATTATCTGCCTGACTTACCTGACCATCAGGGTCTTGTGAACCTTCAATTTGAGTTCAACTAAAAACAGTCGACATGAACGATAGGGTTATAAGTTAAGTAAGCGGAGCATCAAATATCACAATAGATGGTAAACATCACACGTAATGCCAATAAATAATAATAACTAACGAGTAATATGTCTTGGTTACATTTATATTCCAACTGAGTGGAAGTATAAGAAATGCATTTGTTGTTAATATTTGCGATCCCCCTGTTTTTGTGAATGGTACGCTCCGGCATTGTGACGTTGTGAAAATTCAGCAGGCAGGCTCGGCAGTTGGCTTGCTGCTCCAAGGAAGAAAATCCGTTGTTGTGAGGAGAGGAAGAAAGGGCTCGGGAAATCCAAGCAAAGATTAACATCAGAACTATCCCCCAGTCCCCCATTTTCCGGGACTGTTTTCCCCCAAACTAATCCCCCCCCTTTTTTTGTTTAGCCAAAATGGCCTGTGGAGCTACGTTAAAGCGGTCGATGGAGTTTGAGGCCCTCCTCAGTCCCCAGTCTCCCAAGCGGAGGAGGTGCAATCCACTACCGGGGACTTCAAGCACTCCGTCCCCGCAGAGATGCAACCTCCGTCCCCCAGCCGACAGCCCATCGCACTCGATGTCTCCTCCGGCCATGGGAGGTGAACACCGGCTGACCCCTGGTACAAAAACGGTTTCAAATGTAACGTTTTGTGTGCCTTTCAGGGTGGGTATCACGGGGGGAGGGGGTTTGGGTGGAGTGGAATGGATAGCTAGTTGAATCAGAATGGGGGTTGGAGACTAACCGTTAGCCTAGCCTTAGCTAACCGTTAGCCTAGCCTTAGCTAACCGTTAGCTTAGCCTTAGCTAACCGTTAGTCTAGCCTTAGCTAACCGTTAGCATAGCCTTAGCTAACCGTTAGCATAGCCTTAGCTAACCGTTAGCATAGCCTTAGCTAACCGTTAGCATAGCCTTAGCTAACCGTTAGCCTAGCCTTAGCTAACCGTTAGCCTAGCCTTAGCTAACCGTTAGCCTTAGCTAACCGTTAGCCTAGCCTTAGCTAACCGTTAGCCTAGCCTTAGCTAACCGTCAGCCTAGCCTTAGCTAACCGTTAGCCAGCCTTAGCTAACCGTTAGCCAGCCTTAGTTAGCATAGCCGAAGCTAAGCGTTAGCACAGCCGAAGCTAACATTAGCAACGTGAGCGTCGTCGCTAAGTTACCGACATAAAATGTTTTGCTGATTGGTAGAATGCTATTGACGGTAGAAATGAACACGGTTCCGTGGCAATTAGTTTGTGGCGTCAATCATGATGGCAGCTCACGTTTTTATTGCCAGTGAAAGTTAAAGCTTAGTCTGGCTAATGTCAGCTTGAAAATATTAAGATGCTAAGTTGTGCGTTTTTAACTGTGACAGCAGGAATTATTGTTGGCAATGGCGTAGAGATGAAGAAACATGACCATGACATGACGCTTCTGTCAACGCCATAGCCTTGTATCATTCCCAGCTATTAAAAACACAGATTGAATTTAACATTTTACTAGCTTCGCAGTAAGCCGCCCTGCTTTATAGTTTTACACCTGGGTGGACCAGCTAGTCTGTTCTCTCTATCATATAAAGCCAAATGGCATCACAGCAGTCCGGCGAACCGTTGCTGGCTGTTAATTAGGAGCTGCACCAGTAGCTGTCTTTAGTGCCATCATTGTCTTGAATGTGTGTGTGTGTGTGTGGGGGGGAGGTACCATACTGTTCTCTAACACACTAATTTCTTTTCCTCCTTTGGCCTGGATAGCATTTTTTCATTTCCTTTATGTCTGTACTCCCCCCCCCCCATTCACTTGAAATGCAGCTCCCCTGTGAGCATTGGGTGGGTGTGGGGAGGCACAAGTGGAAGGAAGATAATTACCTGGATATCTCCACAGCAATCCAGTCCCAGTGAGGCTTATTGTATGTGCCAATCACTGAGACTGGGCATGTTGACAGCAGCAAGGCCTAATCCTTACACTTTTTGAATTCTAATTAAAACTCGCTCAACCTCTTGGGAATTATATGATCATTACATCACCGAGAAATGTAAGATAGGATTACAAGGTTGAGACTCTACCACTTGCTCTAAAACCTTGCCTTTAACACACAGAATGTTATGTGTAATGCACCCCCGTGGCTAAAAACCCATTGTCTTTGGCGTAGCCTAGCTTGCATCAAAGAAGCAAGATTAGACTTGGTGCAAATAGCCCCACTGTTTCCTGTTGCAGTGAAATGTATTAGGTTCCCTCTTACCACAAAGTAACTGTGTGAAGTATTTCTAAGTCATTGAAATTCTTCACATAGTTACTTTGTGGTAAGAGGGAACCTAATACAATAATACAGTGTGTAAGAAAGTGCACGGCTGCCTCCCTGGCCACGAGTTTGTCTTGACAGTCCACCCCCTGGTAGGGCTGGGCAATTAACTGGAAATGGGTCAAAACATTTAGAACCTCTCACCGACTTAATCTCGCTCATGTCGGTTAATGCTTTCCCCCAATGTGTGCATTCATGAACTGTCCCCTTAAAAAAATACTACGCCATGTTTAGTCACGTGCCTCCGCCCCGTCCAACTAATGTTAGTCTGCATTCACTCAAAGCGAAGCTGGCGGCATGGATGACGTGCACAAATAAACCCGAGTAGCTTATACCAAAAAAGAATGCCGCGTCTGTCGTTTGGACACATTTTGGCTTCAGTGGAGATGAAACTGAACAGAAAGAAGTCAAATGTAAACTGCAGAAAAACAATTTCAGCGAACAAGGGCAACACTGTAGGAGTTGAGTTAAAGGGAGACGGGGAGCTACTTGCATGTTGAAGAGCTCTCTTTATTCTACTAGCAACAACAATAACACTCTTTTTCGCAGAAATCATAACGTCATCACCCGCTAGGGTGCATGGGTAACAGAGTTCAGGAAACCTGCCAACAGTAGGGAGAAAATGCTATGTGTCTGAACATGGGCGAGATCGCCGTGAATTATAACTGATTTCTTGCTAAATTCCTGTGGGTGAATGGCCAACACAACAACACCAATTTGTTTAATCACTTGGAACACAATCACATTACCGAACTATGAGGGCAGTGTGTAAAAACAAACGTATAAAATAAATAATCGTTCATTAATCGTAATCGAGGGATACGTTTATAATCGTGATATTGATTTGAAGTCATATCAGCCAGCCCCACCCCCTGGACAAGAAGTCTTTTTGTTTTAGAGGTGCTTCCATCCCTCATAAATTACTCATGAGCTGTGTCTTGGGGTGCTTTCCTCCTCCATTAAACTGGTTGAACCTCATTCATTCTGTCTTTGCCTGTTAGTCTGCTAGATCATGGCTGTTGTAAAGGATATATATTTGCAGGATGGCTGTCAGCCAGCATCTCTCTCTCTTCATCATGCTCAATGACACTGAAATGTTATTGTTTCAGTTGTTATGTAACTTATTCACCTATGGAGGAGTGAGTGTAATTTCTAGGAATTCATCTAATGTAATTATCACAGTGAATATGTAGCATTTCCTGTTTTTGTCCTCCAGCTGTGCTGTTACATCAAAATGGAACCAGGGAGATGGGAGGACTGGGTTTTGTATCAAGTGTGTCAAGAATTCCAGAGCTGTTGTGACCCAAACATATTTAGTGCATGATTACCTGGGGAAAGAAAACATGAAATATGATCTATGAATGGTTGGTTTTTTTATTAAAAAGAAAACAAGCATGGACAACTTGTCCAAACCATCCTGACAGTTGCAGTTGCCTGGTATTTTGGTTGTTTAGACGAGATGCAAATCATGCTGGGCTTTGTCCCTGATTTTACATTGTAAAACTAACACACTTCACAACATTGTAAGATGATGTTGAGGAAGGGACAGTTTTAGTGCAAACAATATGATGGCAGCTTTTCGCACATGCAGGTGTCAACAAATGTACAGGCTCGCGTGACAGCCAGATATGCAGAAGGTGTAGTCACAGCTGGCTTCCTGTGAAATGCATTTATTTCTGCTTGTGGTGAAATTGACAACTTTGTTCAGTTTTAGCATTTCCTAGAGTACCTAAATACTTTCAAATGTTTACAGCTTAGGTTTTTTGCTTTCGAGGACCACTGTTGGACCAATGGAATTCACTGAAGCCAGAAGTAGAAGACCCATTTTCTTGTCCCTTTTATTGGCAAGGCTATTTATGCAATTAGACTTACTCATAAATGTTCTAAAGAGGGGTGTTCACAGGGTAGTGGGACGTATTAGTCCACAAATGAATCATCAAGATCAGTTTATCCCAAGTTGTCTTACCTGACATTGCTTGACCTAGCTGGGATGTCATGCTAAGCAATCAGCAGGCTTCTGGTGCACTCCCATTTTCTTCAGTGTCGGCCTTGGTTGCTGAATTACAGCACAGCAGCTGCAGAGGGTGAAGGAATGTGTGTGTGTTGCAGACATGAGGTCTGGGTGCCAGGTATTATGCTCACCTTCACCCAGAAAGAGGCCCCTCGTGGGACTGGTGCTGCAAGCCTGTCTTTCTGCTGTGGTTTGCCAAGGGAAAGCAGTTTTGTATTTAGCTAAAGGTCAGCTGTCAACCCTCCCACCCTCTCTACCCACACATGCTTTCCAGCTAGTCAAGTTTGCTTTGTGGTGAGGATGGTGGTGATCTGTGACCATGCAAGTTACCAGCTGCTGGCTAGACATAGGGAGCCATTACAGCCAAGACATCTTAAGGTAATTATTTTATCATCTAGATAGGATCATCCACTCCATTCTCCTCCTCCACCGCCCTTTAGCTACCAGTCGGGACTTGTGCTTCAGTTTAAATGCCCCCAAATGACAGATGAGACTGGGTGCTTGCCTGGGGCATGATGTTGGCTAAGCAGCAGGACTGGTCCACGTCCACACTAAGCAGTTTAAATTTGAATATGTATTTTTCCCCTGAATTGATAACTGTTCAGTTTCAGCATTTCTCAGAGTACCTAAATACTTGCAAATGTTTACAGCTTAGGTTTTTTTGCTTGCGAGAACCACTGTTGGACCAATGGAATTCACTGAAAGCTTTCCAAAAACGGTCTCCCAAGTGGATACGTTTGAAAACGGCGACCTCACGTTGTAGTGTGAACGGCAACAACAAAGACTTCTGAAAATGAAGTTTTATTGTCACTGACTTGACCCAGTCGTAAGTAGCCGAGTGGTCTGCGTGTGCCTGTGGAAGAAAGCCAACATTTGGCTTGTGATTGCTAATTTACCACCTTGACTGATTTATGGGCCTAGTAGTGGACAGCAACTCAGATTTTCCCAAGACAATGGGGTTTGGTCAGTCAAGCTTAGATCAGAATTGCAATGCATTTATGTTTTGTCTTTTAGACTTTTGAGCTGAATTCATTATTGACTCAGACCTTGACTTATCTTGATGCAGTTGTAATCTAATCGCAGCTGTGTCTATCTTTGTGTCCTTGTTGTTCTTGTTCCAGATTGTTACATTAGATGTTTTGTTGCCCAACTTCCAGATAGTCAGTAGGTTAGTTTCCAGTTCCCATTTCTGTCTGTGTTTTGCAACCATTGACAATCATTCTTGAGTTCTTTTTGGACAATGTCAACTGGAACTGACCCATAATATATCACAAGCTACTTCCTGGTAGTTTGGGCATTCAAAGTCTCTCCCCCTCCACTACTATCCTTCATCAGTGGAGGGTGAAATCAAATGAGTCAGACGCCCTCTTTTCTTTCCACCACCCCTCTTTACCGCCACATCCAATCTATCTGGCCAATCTTCTGTTGTATTCACTGTTTTTGTTTGGCCTGTGCCTAAGCCTTTTAGCTGAGGCTCTCTCTGCTGCCTTACCCCGGCTCCCGGAAGTCTCTGTGATTGATTGCTTGGCCTGGCTGTGGCAGGGTCATTGTTGCCAGTCAACGCCTACAATTGGGATTCTGGTAGTTGGCAGTGCTGGAAATGACTGGCAGCAGGGGAGGGTTTTCACTTGTCCGTCAGCGGTGCCCTGTAGCACTGAGATCACTCAGCACTGCAGAATAGATGGCCAACATTTTTTCATTACCTTGAATCAGAAGTCTGCATTTATCTAATTCAGATTTTTAGTTGAGTGTGGTTGGGCGGGCTCACTATAAAGTTTTTTTCCCCAATAACCTAATGTAAATTGTTTCTTTGTTTGTGCATAGGTGGTAGCCTATTGTATTGGCAGACATTTACGCAGCAATAGACTATTGGTTTCAGATGCATGCTAAACTCTGACAAAGAAGCTAAGAAATCATTCCAAGCCCAAATTATACTCTGACAAAGAAGCTAAGAAATCATTCCAAGCCCAAACTATACTCATCCATTTCTAGGGGCAAAGATTTAGTTAGGGGATGTCATTCAGCCCCCACTGACATCGCTTTATTAAGTGTGAAAAGCTTCGCTGTGGCTAAACAAACAGAGCCTGTCAGATTAGGGTTCTGTATTGTTAACACACGAAAGCTTCAGTTGCCCATGACCCCTCCCCCTCCCCCGTATGTGCTCATTGAAGGCTCTAGTTTGATAATGCACTACCACATATTGTGGCTCTCTTCTCAAAATGGGTCTGTGGAGAAGATCCTGTTTTCCTCACCATTCAAAGAAGCATAATTATGTGCAAGCTGGAGTAGCTGCTAGTTTTCTCTCCACCCAAGATAAATGAGGTCGGCCTCCCCAGATAAAGGTGGAACATATGAACAGCCTCTGCACTGGGATAAGATAAGTCCCCCTCGTGCATTTTGTTATCAGCTCTGATTCAGGTGACCAGCACGGGGCCATGGTGGTTTTCTGTTGTTTTTCCCAGGATATTTCTGAACTTTAACCTTCTGATTAGGTGTTTGTGTATGTCTGTGTGTTATAGGGATGGGTATTGAAACCCGGTATTAAACTGGCCCCAGGCTAAATGATTGAAAGACCCGAGTATCGATAAGCTCCGACGCCATCGGTTCTGCTCTCGGTACTGGAGAAATTAAGAAAATAGGTTTCCTAATTATTATTGCTACATAAACATTATCGTGCACATTTTATCTCATCAACTCCGTTTCTAATTTACAATAACATTAAGACATTTGTCTATGATGCATTTTCGGTATTCCCAATCCAGAAGAGATCTCTGAGCCGCGAGGGGGAGCAGCACCGTGCGACCGACACACACACACACACACACACACACACACACACACCAGATCCTGCTCTTCACAATGGTGGAGAGAACTAAACGGTTTGGTTATATTTCACAAAAATTTGGTTATATTTCACAAAAGTCGATGCTGACAATGCTCATTGCCACAAGTGAAGCAACATGTCTTTTGCGTGTAAGGGTGGAAACATGAGCAATCTTGTCAAAACATTTAGCCAAAGTGCATCAAATGCAGGCAGAGAAATGCAGAGTTTTCGACAGCCTAGCATGTAGTTCATCTCTCTTTGCCCCATCTAGGTAGGCTATGGTATTGGTATGCTGGCAGCTTAGAGCCCACACGTCTAAATTATATCAACATGGGTTAATGATTAAAAGTAACCATTAGCCAGTTGATTGTTTAGCTATGGTTGCATTCATAATAAATTCAATCTGAAATGGTCAGAACATCATCTGAACTGAAATTCACAGTTTCTGTAAAACTATTCATACCACGCAGTAAAAATACTGTCAAAGAAAAGGTCCTGCATTCAATAATAGTATATAATATGAGAAAATAAAGCAATGGTAATTCTGTTATTTATTTCGTTTTTTTTCTCTTAAAAGATAACTACTGTTAAAGTACCGGATCGATAAGCAGTATCGGTCTTAGTACTGCTAATATCTTAACGATACCCATCCCTACTGTGTTAAGTGCGGACCGTGTTTAAGCTGTTTAGAGATTGGGTAGCAGCGTAGCAGAGGTTTATATTGAAGAGCCAGTGTTGCTGTGATCACAAGATGTTTGTGCCAGGGCCCAACCTAGTTTTCTCAGAAAGAGGGCTGAAGAAGGGCTGCCCTGTTTCACGCTGTCCTACCACATCGCAGTTTAGTACCACCAAGATCTATCTACGCTAATCAATCTGCCCCGTACACCCATAATTGGGCCTCAAGAAATGAAACATTAATTAAGGTAGTTACTGTATAGTAAAATACAGTGTTTTGTTGTCTTAGATTTGAGCCTTTTCAATCACTGTAGCATGGCATGATGCCTACGTCATTAAAGACTTTGAGGCAGAAGTGAAACTGATACAGTCACAGGATCACAAAGTATTTATTTGGTTGTGTTTTGTGTCACAGCTGTGGTAGGCAAGCTCCTGATGTGGGTCTTACCTATACTCTAAAGCGCTGCTTCCTGTCAGTGCATGTTTGTTTGTTTTTGAAACCACGCTAGGTGAAGATTGCACAGAGGGAAATGTGCATAGCTCTAGGTTATGTTCAAGGAACCCATAATATCTCTAGATTACAATGAATAATTATAGCTCTCTGTAACAGCCCCCACTCAATTTGGAATACATTCAACATTATATGAATATAGTTGTGTGGTTTCCTATCATCTGACTTGGCTGTGTTTAAACTCATTACAAATTAACGTTAATTCTGCGTGCAAGAACTTGTTTTCTAAAGTTGAACTACAACATTTGTGTGTTTATTGTTTGAGGCTCCGGGCCATCTCTAGTTTCAGTCTTCATCCAACCTTACTTAGAATGAATCGCTCTGGTAATTCCCATTCACGTTGTTGCCCTACTTTGATCCAGTAACTGCCGCCCAAACCAGGCCTGTGCAGTTCAGCTTCACTATCTGAATCACCATTGTTGCCTTGTTGTCTTGGTGTTCTTTGGCCCGATTTGACTGTTTGTGTGCTTGTTTTTATTTGCTCCCCTACAGAACAGATCTTCCAGAACCTCCGTCAGGAGTACAGCCGGATCCAGAGGCGGCGGCAGCTGGAGGTGGCCTTCAACCAGACTGAGGCCTGCAGCTCCAGTGACGCCCCCAGCCCCAGCTCCTCCCTCGCTGCTCCCAGCTCCCCACCAGGTAGGAACAACAGTCCACTGTACACAGACATCTACTGTAAGCTGTAACCATGCATCGACTGCTATGTCCCCATCTCACTGTATACATAAGCTTAGTTTGGGATTAACTAGCTCCCTGAAACCGTGTCTTCTGGTCTTGTATTACTCAAATGGGTAGAGCATGGCACTGCAGGGTAAGGGAGTCACTTCCCCCCAGACAACCCATGTTGAAAATGTATGCGCTCATGCTACTGTAAGGCCCTTTTGAATAAAGTTGTCCACCAAATGTGTTCTGTCTGTTAAACTGCTTTCAAACCTTCATCCTCACACTGCCATCCTGGTCTTTGATTTATAAACATTCCCAAACCGGTCTTAGCGGACCTCAAAGGCCTAGGGCAATGAATCAGCCAGATCCAGTTGCACTGTGAAGGAGACATTGGCGAGACTTGGAGAATTCCTGTCATTAGCGCCACGTGACCCTCTTGGGCTGCTGCCGCTACAGAGGTGACGCAGGACAAAAAGCAAAGCTGTAAATTGCACTTTGCCCAACACCTATTTCTGGATAGAGGACATTGCGGCCTCTGTGACTTATCACTGTATGGAAGATCTCACATCTTCCATTCCAATGCTTCAGCCTTTTTATAGCTTGTGTGTGTTTTTGTGTTTCAAAGGTGCCTCAAGGAAGGACCAGCCCTCGTTCACACTGAGGCAGGTAAGCTACCTGTGTGAGCGCCTGATTAAAGACCACGAGGAGAAGATCCGGGAGCAGTATGAACAGATCCTCAACACAAAACTTGCAGGTACAAAACATTCTTGTTTGAAAGAACAATTTGTGCTACGTGCTTGAGTTACCGGCGTCGTTGGCACGATCGCATGTTTCTTTTCCCATTCCAGCAATCAAGCAAAAGTGGCACTGTTTTAAGTTGGAAATATCCTGCTCATTTGAGGCCCTTTTCCTTTTTGTATAGAGTAATTGAGGCAAGACTGTATTCACTTGTTCATGTGCCCAATCTGGTGTTTGAGTCTGCAGCCGTTTGTACACCCTCACCCCCATCTTCTCCTCTTCCAGAACAATATGAATCTTTTGTGAAATTCACACAAGACCAGATCATGCGAAGATACGGTGCCCGGCCTGCTAGTTGTAAGTACCACAAACCAACTCTTCCTTGTTTTTCCAATGTTCAGAAGCACAATTTATGTTTTGTTTTTGTTTCTGACTGCAGCATTCCATTAATTACTTATTCCTGTTTCAGATGTCTCTTGAACTCCCATCGGTGGAATCCCAGCTTCCCTGTCACAAGATGGCTGCTCTTCTACTGCCACCTTTCCACCTGATCAGTTTATTTCCCTACCCCCCCCTCTCAAGCCGTTTTGGTGCCATGGTTTATCCACATTTTTTTAATCCCCCAACTTGATTTCTTACTCCAAAACTATTGCTGCTGGACAAAACTTAGAAGAATCCGAAAGATAAAGTTATAAGAAGCCCCTTTTTCCCCCTTTGCCTTGTTGATTCGCTCTGGAAATCTCGACTAAAGCAGATTTGTGTCAATCTCTCGCCGGCGCTGTAGAAAAAGCTTGGCTCATGTGATCGTTCTGTATAACCCGCCAGCAGCTGTATTTAATGGTTCCTGCTTCTCACATTCTCCCACTTTTTTCTTGCCCCCTCACAGCTCTTTTACCTGAGAATGTGGATTTTGTTCCCCTTTTGAAAAAATAAAAGTTCTGTGATTAAATCGGTTGTCCTCAGTTAATATGAACACGTCTCACTTACAGGATGGATTTTGAGCAATCTTACGTGCAACAGTTCAACAATACTTTTAAGAGAAACTGGTTTTGTGTTTCGTCAAATGATTGAAGATCCGGGTTCATTGTTGTTGTGTTAAGGGATCTGTTGATTCATTCCTTTACATTTAAATTCTCAACATATGTAGTAATCCTACACAGTGTTGGTAGGATATGGAGGTGCTCTCGACTGTTCCATTCAAGGAAATATATAGATATGGTTTTAGTTAGTTTTAGTTATTTCGTTAAGCAACGTGTGACCTTTTTGTTTTCATTTTCTCGGCACCATATTACCAGTGGTGGAATGTAACTAAGTACATTTACTCAAGTACTGTACTTAGGTACAATTTGGAGGTACTTGTACTTTACTTGAGTATTTCTATTTCATGCTACTTCCTTCTTCTACTCCACTACATTTATTTGACAGCTTTAGTTACTTTATAAATCAACTAATAAATGATATAGTTTATAGGTTAAACTACTCAGCAGTATATAAATTAATTAAAATTAGCTCCATCTTTACCAGCTGCAACATTAAAGTGATGAACACATTAATGCATCAATAATTATAGTCCAATAACATGATATATATGATTCTGAAAATGCATTATGACGACTTTTACTTTTGCTAGTGTAAGTAACATTTTGAATGTAGGACTTTAACTTGTGACAAAGTATTTTTACACTGTGCTACTGTTACTTTTACTTAAGTCAAAGATCTGAATACTTCTTCCACCACTGCATATTACAGTACCACAGTATTTAACAGCGTCCACTGTGGTGAACAGTGGACTCTAGTGCGACCTTGTGGTATAAAGGGGGTCGTGCATCATTTGTTGACGTGGGTCTTTGTCCTCTGCACTTTAGTGAATTAGTTCAATCTATGTGAGGGTTGATCACACTGGGGGTCAAAAATGACAATAGTTTTGTTAATTTTCACGGGGGGGGGGCTTGGGGGGGTAAAGCTGATCCACTCTCATCTGGATCATCTACCTAAATGAGCTCAGCCGGTGACGTCACTGATCCCAGGTGTGGCACCGGGCAACAGGTAAGCAGTGACAAGTGCGACTCACTCTTTCTACAATAGCGTGTTTACGGAGTTCTGTAGTAAAGCATCAGTGGTTTGTTTGGGTCGAGGAAGGAAGTTTCCTGCAGGAAAAGCAATGCAAGCTCTATAATTATCTCAAACACATCTGTTTTTCCTGCCCTTTCTGTTTAATCTTCCGAGCTCTTGGGGGACAGTCATTTTGAAGAAGGAACTTCCCGAGTTGTCTGAGTCCTCAAACATGGCGGAGTAGTTTAAAAACAGATAATACACATGTATGTACATTTTTAACTTAAGACTTTGAGTTGAGAATAGTTGGATCGAGTTATTTCTGCGCTTTGGACCTGTTAGCAGCCACCAAACCTACAGCTTCTACTGGAGAACGTGAGTAATTGTGAGTTGATTTGAATTGAATATTGGACCAAATATTGAGCCACTCCTTCTCATCATGACCCCGAAATAGATGTGGATTTTAACCAGTGGATCTCTGTCTGAAATGGTCACCAAACCCTATGTAGTCAGTCAGTAGTGTCGCTGGAAATCCCCACTATGGTCCCTGTGGTCGGACAAACACGTTCACGTTTTAAGAATATAACTCTTTATAGTCTTATTTCATGTGTCTTTTTCTGTTCTATTTTAAAGTTAGTGTAGAGATGAACAGATCCCTTATGGTTCACAAATGCTCCATGAATGTTCAAGTCCCCTATTGAACAAACATCTATCATCTTTGGATGTTGGATAGAGGATCAGTGGTGTATTTTCTGTTTGTTTTGTTTTTCTTGTACTTTTGTATACTGTTATTGTTTATTGTTCTTGTTATTGTTTGAATATTATTTTGTTTACGAACAAATTAATAGATGAAATAGAAAAGTTTCGAACTTCATCCTACGCCCTTTTCGAACATTGCTTAGTTATTTGGGTTTTATTTAATGTTATTACTATTGCATTGTTTTGCTGCCTATATATATTTTTTATTTATTTATTTATTTTTACATTTATTTTGGCTTTAATGATCGAAATAAACAATCTATCTAATCTAAATCTTGTTTCAATTGATATCATTTCTAGGTAGAAAGAAGAAGAAGATTTCTAGGTATAAACCCCATAGGGAAGAACTGGTATGTAAATGTGTGGAATCAACTTTGTAGGATCACAGCAGTGATGGAGGACATGGACATTGAGGAGCAGGACCCGTTTCCTGTGGACAGAGACGCTGGACAGTTGAAGGGTGCACAAG
>CABFOS010100844.1:3476-14942 GCA_900660315.1 Diretmoides pauciradiatus | reverse complement strand
GGCTACTTGTAATAAAATTGAATCGTAAACACGAGTGAAAAAAACAATTGCAATTTTATTTTTACATTTGTGAGATCGACAGGCGGATCGGGGCGGCGTCTGCAGTGATGCGGTCGCTCAACCGGTCCGTCGTGGTGAAGAGGGAGCTGAGCCAGAAGGCGAAGCTCTCGATTTACCGGTCAATCTACGTTCCAACCCTCACCTATGGTCATGAGCTTTGGGTAGTGACCGAAAGAACGAGATCGCGAATACAAGCGGCTGAAATGAGTTACCTTCGCAGGGTGGCCGGGCTCAGCCTTAGAGATAGGGTGAGGAGCTCGGACATCCGGGAGGGACTCAGAGTAGAACTGCTGCTCCTCCACATCGAGAGGAGCCAGTTGAGGTGGTTCGGGCATCTGGTTAGGATGCCTCCCGGACGCCTCCCTGGGGAGATATTTCGGGCATGTCCAACCGGGAGGAGACTTTGGGGTCGAGTCGACCCAGGACACGCTGGAGGGACTACATCTCTCGGCTGGCCTGGGAACACCTCGAGATTCCCCCGGAAGAGCTGGTGGAAGTGACGGGGGAGAGGGCTTCCTGGGCTTCCCTGCTGAAGATGCTGCCCCCGCGACCCAGACCCGGATAAAGCGGAAGACGACGAATGAACGAACAAGTCCCTACTTTAGAGGCATTCATACATCCTAAGGTTTACAACTAAGTAAATAATGTAATTGACTAACCTTTTGGGACATAACGTTACTCTTACTAGTATTTGACTGGTTCTGTGCTATCGTAGTAATAGAAGATTTCCACCCATTGCATTATCTTCCTCCCAGGCTTTGGCATGACCACTCCTGCCACCATCGGAGGGAAAGTCTTCCTGATGTTCTACGGCCTCATCGGCTGTGCTGCCACCATCCTCTTCTTCAACCTCTTCCTGGAACGTGTCATCACCGTCATCGCCTTTGTCCTCAAGTCCTGCCACGAACGTCGCCAAAACAATGCTGTGCTCCCGCAAAATGGCCGCCATATCGCCGAGGGAGGTGGAGTTACGGGAGGCGGAAGAGGCAGAGAGGAGGGTCTGGCTGGCTGGAAACCATCAGTCTACTGCGTCATGCTCATCCTTGGTGTGGCAGCCATCTTGGTGTCCTGCTGTGCCTCGTTCATGTACTCGGCAGCTGAGGGTTGGGGCTACCTTGACTCGCTCTACTTCTGCTTTGTGGCCTTCAGCACCATTGGCTTTGGTGATATGGTGAGCAGTCAACGGGCTGCCTACGAGGGCCATGCCACGGCCGCTTATCGGCTGGGAAACTTCCTTTTCATTTTGACCGGCGTCTGCTGCATCTACTCCCTCTTCAACGTCATCTCCATCATCATCAAGCAGGTTCTCAACTGGTTGCTGAGGAGGATGGAGCCCCCCTGCCGCTGTTGTCTCCCTGGTTGGGGGGGGCACCATCCGCACCGATACCCCCGACGGAACGTGGTGGCACCGGGCCACCTACGTGCCCGCCGAGACCACTCCATCGAGACAGATGCTGTCAACGACAGCGAGACTGACACTGGGCGCAGGATGTCTGGGGAGATGATCTCCATGAGGGACTTCCTGGCGGCCAACAAAGTGAGTGCTTCAATCTCTCTACTCTGCACTATTGTTGTCCCCCTTTCTCTGTAGTCCTCTCTACTTTTTCATTGACTGTGTTTACATGAAAGATCAAATGTCATTACATGAAAACAAGAATCGATTATTTTATTTTATTATAATTTGATGAAACTGTTCATAGCGTAAAGAGAATGCTCTGTCAATTGTCCTGTTTTCATGTACAGTAATCTTGTGCAGTCTGCAGTCACCCCTCTTACATAAGCTCCTCATGAACCCAGCTCACTCAAATCATTGTGTGCAACAACTACTATTACGCTCACATGTCTCACGACTGTAGTGTGAATTTGACGCCTTTACGTCACCTGTTAACGTGAGTATTGATCACAGTTGCATTTAATATCTTACAGGTGTACATGTGTGCATAATTATTATCCAAATCATGTGAAAAGATACACAAGTCGGGTGGACTTCAAGTTCTCCTTTACTAGTCTGGGCAGTATTTGTTCAAATAGAATCAGTGTGAGGTATTAAAAAATAGTATTCGTTAAGATAAGCTTCTCCTGTCTGCACAAGAACAGGTTTTATTTTCACTCCCATTTTTGTAGGCTGCAAAAATGATCTTGAATACCACTGCTATGAACCCTTCAATATACTAACCGTTCAATTCTAGCCCTGAGAGGTGTCAGTTGTCCGTACATTTACATAACTGCTAGCCTACTTTTCAAACGAGAGCAATGAGCACTGGGCTGTGGAATGCCTAAACCAGGCTGACTCACATTATTCTAATTCAATTAATCAATTAATCAATCAATCACATTTGATCTGTATAGCCCTTAATCACCATTACAGTCTCAAAGGGCTTCACAATGCCCAGAGTTTAAAAACAAGAGAAAAAAAGGTTGTTACACAACGCCCCCCAACCTTAGACCCTCAGCAAAGGATAATTAATGATTCTGTTTTGCACGATGTCTTTATCAGCCGAAGATCATTTTGACAAAGAAAGTGTGGTCATTTCACACTGCGATGTTAAAGAAGAAGAATAGAAAAGATGAGTGTGTGGGAGAGTAGATGTGTGGTCCCTGTTGATAACAATTCATTGTTATTCATTGGTTGTTCACTTATAATGGCAGAACAAAAGAGGGGCAAAACGCCATCTGATAGCTTTGTATGCGCGTCTCCTGCCAACACACTTGATAATGGCTGGAGGATGACACAGCGCTGTCAAAAACAGACAGCAAATATTTCCTTCTCTATTGATTTCTGTATCTCTGCCCTCCTACAGGTGAATCTGGCCATTATGCAGAAGCAGCTATCAGAGATGGCCAACGGTCACCCGCCCCAATCCAGTTCACGCCAGAACGGTTTCTCTGGAGGGGTGGGCGCCCTCGGCATCATGAATAACCGGCTGGCAGAAACCAGCGTGGACAGATAGAGGAAACAGACTTGATCCATGTCGAAGGATGCAAAGGTCAAAAGGACAGGACTGGTGTGGACAAAAACCCAGGACGTTTATCCAGGCTGGGAACTACCTCCTGTGGAAAGGAGATCTTGTTGGTACATAAGATTGAATATATGAATGCATAACTTTTCCATCACATGGTACTGACAAGCGAGTTGACCCCGACTGGACCTTAGAACCAAACCATCACAGCCCACGTTCCTGAGAAGAACACAGGTACATGAATCATTCATGATAGCCAGCTGGAGTCTCACATCTGGATCAGGCCCAATGTGCCAGCACGTTCTCCACCAGGAATTCTGTTTCCATGGCGATAGAAAAGCCAGCCTAAGGACCTTGTCTAAGCTTGAAAGACCTAACACAGCACACGGTATTTCACACCTCCCCAAACCTTCCGCTCATCTTAGCTACTTTATATTCTCATTCTGACCCGCCCTCATGCCTTTCACAAAAAAGGTTTAGACAGTAGTTATTATATACAACTGATCCTTACATACTCAAGAGAAGTAGAATTTATGGACTGTTGAATGTTCGCTTACTTCTGTAAATGAATGACGTGGCACACATTATAGTCTTTCTATTTCATTCAATATCATACCAGATAGATAGATAGATAGATACTTTATTGATCCCTGTGGGGATATTGCAGAAAACAGGAGATAAAACCCCATAAAGAACCTCATTACAAACCAAACAGACCTATTTCTATCTGAATAGGTAGTAGTCTGTTTCATGACAGAGACCTATTATGTGATACTGCTGTTTGCCTTTTTTGGTTCGCTGCACATAATTCAAGCAACACAATGTAGCACAGATGCAGCCATCAGTGGATATTTTCACACCTTGACGTTGTGTCGACTATCTTCCCAGGCACATCTTCAGCTGATGTTTCTATTAATACTGTCTAGCTCAATGTTGCAATGGAGTTGTTAGGCGTATGTTCCTGTTCTAGTCCGGATTCACAGCACTCCACAACAAGGATAAGAGACAGGACTGTGAAGAAAATCCGGCAGGCTTTACTTTAGATACATTATGCATGATTTAGGAACACAACATTGGCCTCTTCATGCTCTTTGTAGACACATCGGTGAAGATTTGCTGAAATTACAGGGTGCGACTCTTTTAGACTCCAGCTCTGGCATCACCACCCACTCTAGGCGTTAGTGTCTTTGTTTCGGGTTTGCAGAGACTAGAAGCAGAAAAGCAACTTTCTTTCCCGTTAACTCCCTAAATTTAAAACCTAACCAACCAGCAAAGAAAGAATGTGCTATGATATTTTTTGTAGGGGGTCTTGATTTGCTATGATCATTTCAAATGGTTGTAGAATACTATATCTGTGAGTCATCTGAATTTTGCAATATCCTTTTCAGTTCGCAACACAAACTGAGAAGAAGAAGGCGGTGAGATCCAGGTGGCACACAATGTTAGTAAAACATAGGCTGAGCAAAGTATTTGTTTGTAAGAAAAAAAAAAGATGAAAAAAAGGATTGCTGCAGCTTTAATACATATATTCCAAACAATCTATGTAACTGTCGCTAAATAATTTACTGTTGAGAATCCATTCCAACAACTTGTAGAGTGCAGAGAACATTGTCCAAATAAATCAAAGTCTACTTTGTCTTGTTGAGTTTGTGTGTTTCACATGTGTTAACATTTTCTGAATGTTATTAACCATCTTGGCTCTGGTTTAACTTGTGGTTATTTTCATCGTCTCATGCCACAACAATGATAAAAACAAAAAAAACATCACAACACACCACCAACAACAAAAATAAGACAGTAAGTGCTAACATAACAATTGAAAAGGAGACAAATAAGACTGAAGTCCCTGAATACTGTAAGTTACAATAGTTTGTGTAATAAACAGGAACTTTCTTGCCCAGATAACTCAATTAATAGAGCATTGGAGAGAAAACCTCACAGGGACAGTAGCTCAGTCCGTAATACTTGGACTGGGAACTGGAGGATTGCCGGTTCAAGTCCAGCACGGACTAGTTAGACAGAGGTGGACTGGAGGCTGGAGAGGTGCCGGTTCACCTCCTGGCCACTGCCCAGGTGCCCTTAAGCAAGGCACCGAACCCCCCAACTGCTCAGGGCGCCGTTAAGCGGCAGCCCTGTCTCAGACATCTCTCCATTAAATGCATGTATATAGGTCCTGTTTTTGCATGTGTGTATTTCAGGGCTTGTGTGTGTAGTGGGGGAAAAAAATCAAATTTCCCCACTGGAATTAATAAAAGTAATCTTCCATCTTCTTCTAACATTTTGTTGCTATGGAGAAGATCACACCTTCTAAAAATATGCATGGACTGTAATGTTCTCTCTTTTTTTGGCAACACACACACACACACACACACACACACACACACACACACACACAATAATAACCATAAATAAAATATGTGCCTTCAGAGATAATAATAACTGTAAAGAGACATGTCATTTGGTGACTGCGTATGTGTGTGTATGTGTGTATGTGCGTGTGTTACTGGGAAGCCTCAGACACATTCACACATGGACTCTTTTTATTTGAAGCTCTTTAGTGAGTCACTATTGCTCCCGGAGAGTCACTCACATGTCTGCTGCATTAAATACAATAGGACATGCACTCTAATGGAACGCTTCTAGCGAAGTGGACTTGACAATGTGAGTAATTCTGGCCTGCTGACAGGCACACAATCACCTCTCCATTCATGTGCCAGTGGTAATTACGCTAACAAGTTGGCCTGATTAAGATGTCAACTTTAGTGTCATGCAGACAAAAGATTTGTACACTTTGCACTTGAGCATTTGACACTCAGGGCAAGTTTGAGAAATTATGGAAAGTGAATGCAACTTCCTTATTATCACAAATATGACATGTCAGTCCGATTTGGGGGGAAATTGGCAATGCTTTGCATCTACACCCTCCCCCTTGTTAAATCTGAACAAATAAGCAAGTGGCTAGTATGCTATAAACTAACAGAGACAGTAAGTAAATTGATATTAGCTATATTCTATATGTGAAATGTTGTCCATGTGATGTGATGTCTTGCGATGTCTATGTGTTATGTGGCTCATGTGATGTTGTCTGATATGCGTTTCGTTTGTATATGTCAGATGTCTATGCGATGTATGTTCATGTGTTGTGATGTTATGTCTATGTGTTATGTGGATTATTGTGATGTTCATTTGATGCCTGTCTGTTCACTTCCCCTTCTTCCTCCACAAGGACCGCAATGGAAATAAGCATTTAGCTTTCTTGCGTTTATCCTTGATTTCCCCAAAACTGTGGGAAGTCTTTGGGCTTCTGTTGCATGTTTTTTTATTGTTGAATAAAATCAATCAATCAATCAATCAATCAATCATTCTTTCCAGGACAAACTTGCTTACTGTCGAGTCTGATTGCAGCAATGGTTAACTTGTGCACATGTAGACAGCCATATTTGACCTGAGGGGTTAGCTACACAAACACTGCGCCAAGGCTCCTCAATTATTTTATAATCTTATGGGTGAGTATATGGTTGAGTGTGAAGTGTGGCCAACGTTATTTGCATAATTATTGATTCAATATAAAGAATGTGTGAATAACAGTGAGGGAGCAGGCCTAATAATGAGCATACGAAATGAATTGCATTCGTTTTTTATCTTACAATGAACTCACCTTTACTCTTACAATGAACTCACTACTAGTCCCAAGCAAGTTGCCAATTGATTTCCTGCATTTGCAGCAATTCAATTTGCAATTTGCTTGTAATCAGTAGTTCTCCTGACAACCTACATTGAAGGCACTCATTGTAAGTCGCTTTGGATAAAAGTGTCTGCTAAATGAATGTAATGTAATGTAATGCTTCCATATGCTCAGTGATAACCTAGGGATCAGCCATAAGAAACCAGTAGTATCTGATAAGCCATGGACAGTCATGACATGACAGCTTCATATTTAAATGGAAAAGTACGGTGGCGTATTGCATTCACTTGAGAGGAAAAAAAACTGTTTTTCTGAATTAATGAGATACGTTTCATAAAATAAAATAAAATCTGCTCTGTGTTTCCGATTTAATGGGATAATTATCTCGTTAATTCGGAAAAACAGCCCTGTTTTTCTGAATTAACGAGTTAATTTTTTTAATTTAAAAAAACTGCCCTGTTTTTCTGAATTAATGAGTTAAGTTTTTTCAAAAAAATAAATTAAAAATAAAAATTATTTGGTTTGAATACTATGGTGATTGTGAATAAAAGATAGATGAAGCTTAAATAACAGGGGCAGGACTCGAAAAGTTTCAAAACTTCATCCTACGCCCTTTTCCAACATTGTTTAGTTAATTGAGTTTTGTTTAATATGTTATTACTATTGTATTATTTTGCTGCCTAAATATTTGTATTTTTTATTTATTTTATTATTATTTCTTATTCATTTTGGTTTTAATGTTCGAAATAAAAATCTATCAATCAAATAAAAAATAAATAAATCCAGAAATAGATTTCTGACAATATGCAAATAGCATCTTTTATTTATTTATGAAAACGTATCTCATTAATTCAGACAAACAGGGCAATTATTTTTCTCTCAATTGAACGCAATAGGCCACCGTAGAAAAGCATCCGCATTGTGACGTAGAATGTACGTCCTACAGAGCTGCTGTACGCGCTGACGTCATCTTAGAGCGACCAGTAACAATGGTAAGTGAGCAAGCAGTTTTTCTCTCTGGCTCATATTTTTATTAGACTAAAATATATTCTTTGGCAATAATACATTAAGTGCTGTACTTACAACGGTTAATGTTATGCCGTCGCACACTTTCGAGTGTTCCGTTGTTGTATATGCGTATCCACGGCAACAATAAAAGTGTTTTCTAGCATGTTGAATGATCGCTAGCTAACGTTAGCGCTCTGCCCGGTTGTCACGTCTTGGATATAGCAGCTAGCTCATTCGTGTTGCTGTGGCAGGTTTTGTTTCGATAAAGTGTTTATGCGTGGAAGCCGTGCTCCGTTTTACTAGTATAACTTGAGTTAGCCTGGCGTTTAACGAGATGATATGAGCTAAGTGGCTGTAACAGCTCTGTTAGCCCCTAGTATGGGGGAATCATTTACGTTTAACATGTGTCACGATGCACCAGTAAATCGTCCTTGGGTATATGTTAGGTACACGTGTCTAATGAATTTCAATGTGTATTTCTCCAGGGTCAAAGCCAGAGTGGAGGCCACGGTCCAGGAGGAGGCAAGAAGGATGACAAGGTTAGAATGACACAGCACAAGTTGAAGCTGTGTGGGTTTGTTATGTTTTCGTTCTGGACTAGTTAAGCCTTGTTTGATGATTATCACATTGAATGACCATATGACGAACAGACATGTATCTTACCTTTGGTGATATACAATTGCTGGTTGCGTGGGTTTCACGTGAGGATTGGGGCAGCACAATGTGATAAACATTGCAGTCACAAAATCATATGTTGAAAAATGGAGATTTCCTAAATATGATTAATACCTATTGTTCATAGTAGCCTCATGGGCCACTTGTAGGGCCACTTAACTTTTTTCGACTGGCCTTGTTTGCAGTAAATAGAATGCCAGTTTTTGTGCTGAATGTCTTAGAAATTGCAATTGTGTTCTCAAGTTTCTAGTTTATTTAGTGTTCAGTGAGTATATCAGATGTGATTCCAGGATGCCAGAAGTTTATATTCAGCCTTCTGGAGTTGTCATAGGCCTAATTCAACAAACATCTGTGTTGGTACATGCCTATTTTTCCCCTTTAACATCCAAGATAGGCATAGGTAGTACATAGGTGCTGTCTCAAATAGAAAGGCATAGTCGCGTCATATCCTGTTTGTTGGTAAATGTCGTTGTTTTTGGTGTACTTATTTTGCATCTAACGAGGAATAGGGAGCAGCACGCTGCAAGAAAATTATGAGATAGCACACGTACAGCAAAGTAAGACAGAGGGTTGTCTTATTTTCAAGGAGTGTGCAGGGAGATGACAGCAAGCGAGCATAAAATTATATCGTTTGCAGAAATGTAGATCATAGCTTAGCAGTAGGCTATGGTTTATTTTTAATCATTTATTACTAACTGGTTGAAGCATTCAAATATCAGCTTAATATGACTGCTGTACTGTTTTCTTAAACTTGTTTTCCCTCAGTACCTGACCAGCTACACAGTCTGTTAAACGCCAGCACTGATGATTGGCTTTCATTTGGTCAACAACAGGCACAATGCAGAACTCATTCAGAGCTGTATGCAAACAGAAGATTTAATATAAGTTATGTTTGGGAGATTTCACATTTCCCTTTTGAAGTGGTCATAAAATAGTGTGTGTGGGTCATCTCAAAGGTAAAGACCGCCCTTGAAGCTTCTTTTTTTTTGGACCTACTCTAACCTGTGTCATGCCATTATGCTCATGACAGGACAAGAAGAAAAAGTATGAGCCACCGATCCCCACCAGAGTTGGCAAGAAAAAGAAGAAGACCAAGGGACCAGATGCCGCCAGCAAGCTCCCATTAGGTAAGGAAAATATTTTTCTCGTTCTTTTTTTAAATAGTTTTATAGGTGTTGTTGTTTTTTGGGTGTTTTTTTTTTATAGTCGCACAATGCTCCCTCATTTGTAATAGAACTTTAGTTCATTCTCCTGCACCCACTTGTTTGTCTTCTCTGGATCACACAGTTCATTTTCCGCTCACCTTTATTTTCTCCTGATATTTGCCTCAGGCTTATTATTTCTACTGTCTTTCTGTTTCCATGAAAGCAGGTAGTAGTTTGATGAACTGCAAATGATGTGAAGGTCACACTATAATTGGTGTGAGCTTCAAGTGAGCAGCTTAAAAAATGATATAGAATGGCTTGGATCAAATCAGAAGTGTTTTTCCTACATTCTTAATGACTGTGTTTATGATGTCTTGCCTGTGTCTATCTGCCTTTCAGTCACCCCTCACACTCAGTGCCGCCTGAAGCTGCTGAAGCAGGAGCGGATCAAGGATTACCTGCTGATGGAGGAGGAATTCATCAGGAACCAGGAGCAGATGAAGCCCCTGGAGGAGAAACAGGAGGTCAGCCTCTGTAACCTCACTACCACACTCGCATTTTCTCTGCACATTATGAAAATAGAAATGCTTAAATAAACACGGGGCTCTTCTGTTACAATGAAATAGATAAACCGGTATTCAAAAATGTTTTTGCATGGTCCGATTCTGCAGTATTTGAGTAGGAGAATAGATCAACACACCAAGTTTGAGAACCACTGGCAAGCTCAGGTCTGGTGAAATGTATAGCAATAAATCTGATTGGAAAGACTTAATATAGTTCAAACTTGTTTGAACTGAATGTTTGCTCTCTTTCTCAAACTATGGAAAATGGTAGTTCCCATTGACTTTATCTTCATTCCTTTATTCCTTAACTTCACTGAGTTTAGCTTCATTCCCTTTGATGCAGTACACCCGCAGCTTCAAATTCCAGGATTTATTTACCAAATATTCAAAATGTACAAAACTGCTATTCAATACAAGTTTGTGTTTCATTCCAAAATGCTGTTGCTAGAAGAAAAAAAATACCTTAGACAGTGCAGACTGTTTTTATCAGCAGAATAGATAGTGTTGTTCCACAAAAGGAAAATGACACATTTTCTGTCTCTAGCTGACATTTGGCTGAAAAGTTACAGTAATGGCAACTAGGGCTGTAGTCAACCAAAGAAAATCTTGGTCGACTGAAGTTCGACCTACTCGTCAACCAATCGATTGGTCGGGGGGGGATGTAGTGTGCACCTGCCCATATTCATATGATTTCTGAAATTTTATCAACTGGTGATCCCAGCACAATAACTAATGAGGAATATACTAAATAATGTTACGGTAATTGTTTTTATCTAAGTTTATAATATTCAGAATAATAAACAGGATCCTCCACTATGTTTTCAACATGTCGCTACACAGATGGGTGTGATCTCAAAAACACTAAATAGCCTGTTAAGCTTTTACTCTTCAATATAAAAAGACATGTCCATTTTTAACATGACATTTATTAAACAAACCAGCTACAAAAAAAGGGGGCGATTGTCCGACCAATGAAAATTTGGTCGGACAAGGGCACGTCGACCAACCAATCGACCAACCGACCAGAAGGTGTCAGCCCATTGAAAAGTCATGGAAATTTGGTTTAAAGTCATTGGAAAGTCATGGAAAAGTTATGGAAATGTGGTTCAAAGCCATTGAAAAGTCATGGAAAAGTCATGGAAATCCATTGGTCAAAATGTGATAATGTGTTGGTTTTCCCGGTGTCTCGGCTGTCCCAGATGATTTCAGCGTTAGATATTCCTGCTGTTGTGAAGAGATCCTCATCAGCGCATCACTCTCCTTTCCTGGTCAGGTTGCAGGAGAGACCCCGTGTGTGGTGTTAGATGAGGCTCCATCCAGGCGTGAGGAGACTCCTGGAGAGGAGGAGGAGTCGGGGTCGCGAGTGACGC
>CABFOS010100750.1:4302-14819 GCA_900660315.1 Diretmoides pauciradiatus | reverse complement strand
GTGTGTGTTGCGTAAGAAAGACATTCTCTCCACAAATCATTACACCACAGCGATGGAGAAGGAGATGCAAGGTTAGCTGCCTCTGTTACCGTATCCCGCTTGTAACCTTGAATTTAGCATTTTAAATACACGGTTTTCTGAAAGTCACAGAATAGACTGCACTCTTTTGACATTCAGAATGAATCTGGAGCTTGTTACCGCATGTCTTCCTATATTATGAAGGGTCAAATTGTCTTGTGTCTATGCTGAAGGTCTGGTGTAGGTTGTTTGGCTCTTCCTCATCACTATTTCCAGGGTAAAGCAGCTACAGTTGGGCTTCGGTAGTGCGGTGCGTTCGGTTTTTCTGCTGTATTTCACTGTGGTTAGCAGTTCTGTGTTATCAGGGTACTTTGAAATGTTCAGGGGAATAATATTTTTGCCTCAGAAAGAGAATTCTTGGCCAGTCTAAGTGTGTCTTTGCGTTTATGGACATGGGTCATTTCTCCGCGTATCCTACAGAATGTATTTCTTGTTGTCATGTGGGTGCAGGAGTTAGAGAGCAGCGTGGAGTGCTGGACCGATGACCTCACTTCCTTGTTCTTGCTGAGGGACTCCCTGGGGGGCGTGGTCAGTGCAGATGACCTCACCGTCCTACAGGAACGCCTCCAGCTGCTGCAACGCCAGTGGGAGGAGGTCTGCCACCAGGTAGATGCACACACACACACACACACACACATATCTTAACTTTTTTTTAATAAAGCAGTGCTTTAGCCAATAACAGTTTGTCTCACCCTTTAAGTATAAATGCTCTCACCGTCTACATATATCAGACTCATTTCTAGTTTTATCAGCATGGAAAGTGCTCCTCACTATCTCGGATACAAAGTGCATTCAGCCGCCTTCATAGCACAGTGAGCTGAGGCAGCCAGAGATATCTCTGTAAAATAAACAGAGAGAGTATCTATGTTAAAAATTGTCGGCTCGGACGCCGTGTGCATAGTCTCACTCAGTGCCTCTCCATACTGACGATGGACCGTGCTAACAGATGTGATGTATTTGACAGGATGAGAGCTAAGCAGGTGTACGTGTGGCTAGCTGGCTAGCTAACTCCTCAGGTGTCTCAGGGCCAACAGTGTTATACTGAAAGCTAATGAGATATAATGAAGCGTTTAGCTTTGATAGACAGAGGAGAAATAGTGTCAACTGGACTGTGGCGTATTCCGATTGCTGGGTGAGTGGAATGTAACTACTGTACTTAAGTACAACTTAGAGGTATTTGTACTTTACTTGAGTATTTCCATGTCATGCTACTTTATCCTTCTACTCCACTACATTTCAGAGGGAAATATTGTACTTTTTACTCCACTGCATCTGACTACATCAATCCCTCCTCTCCATGCGTCTGTCTCCTCAGCTTTCCCTGCGCAGGCAGCAGGTGTTTGAGAAGCTGAATGAGTGGGCAGTGTTCAATGAGAAGAACAAGGAGCTGTGTGAGTGGCTCACCCAGATGGAGAGCAAGGTATCCCAGAATGGAGACATCAGCATTGAGGAGATGATCGAAAAGCTGCGCAAGGTGATTTCAGCACACAACATTAACACATATTAATACATTTAAAACGCAAACCAGTGGAAGTGAATGCATGCAGACTCATGCACGCACAACACAGAGCTGTACTGCGTGAGACTGGCTTGAGTCCCGATTTTTATGGTCTTGTTTTGGATATTTTGACAGATTTTTCTGGTACTGGCAACTGCCAGTTGATTGTTTAATTTATATATTTATTCACTGCACAAAATATTAAAAAACAAACAAATGCTTAGCCATATTTTGTCTAACCGGTGTGCTAAGCAATGATCCAATACAGCAATATTACAACATCCTCAACATTGGGGCTTTTAAGCATAGTTATGGTTACCAGAATAAAAGTTTTTTTTCAAAGTGGTTTATCTACAAAAGACAGACAGATTGTTTACTACCTTCCTGGTTACCATGACAACCAGCCTACTGTAACAACCGATAAAAGTAAACACTTGCTCACTCTGGTCACTTTGGTGTTGATTGTAAATGGTAAATGGAATGGACTGTATTTATACAGCGCTTTTATCCAAAGCGCTTTACAATTTATACACTTCACATTCACCCATTCACTCTCACATTCATACACCGACTGCGGCAGCAACCATGCAAGGCACCAACCTGCTCGTCGGGAGCAGTGAGGGGTTCAGTGTCTTGCTCAAGGACACTTCGACACGCTACCCGGAGGAGCCTCGAACCGGGAACCCTCCGATTCCCAGACAACTGCTCTACCAACTGAGCTATTGCCGCCCCTCTGTGTGAATGTGATGCACACACAAACATGCACGCACACCTCTTTGTCTCAACCTCCGCGGTGTCTCCCCACCAGGACTACCAAGAGGAGATCAGTGTAGCCCAGGAGAACAAGCAACAGCTGCAGGTTATGGGGGAACGTCTGGCCAGGGCCAGCCAAGACAACAAGGCTGCCGAGATCCAGCACAAACTCAGCAAGGTCAGCGAGCGCTGGCAACATCTGCTGGACCTCATCGCTGCCAGGTAGGTGCAAGAATAGACCTCAACTCTGTCTTCTTTCATTTAGCGGAGTTGAAAAGTAGGGAAAGACCAGGGGCGGAGTCGGTGGCGAGGAGGGGCTAGCATTGGTGGAGAACTGTTGTTTGATGGTTTGGGTCCTGTGAAGGTGGACTAAAATGGTTTTACGCAAGATAAGAAAGGGGAAGAACTAGTTTGAAGAAATGTAAAATCAAATCAAATTGTATTTATATAGTACATTTCATGCAATTTTACAAATATGACTAAAAACAGTTCAGGGCCATGAAAAAGAAAGCCGACAACATATGCAAAAGCAGCAGTTTAAAGGTGTGTTTTCAGTTGTCTCTTAAAACTTTATCATGCTCTAATAATAGGAACAAGCGTATATACACGCCATCCTGCTTATGTCCACGTTGTTGCCTCATGAAGAACTCCTTGTAAACTTCCATAGCTGGTATACATCGTTTAAAAGGAACATGATCATGTATACAGCAAGAAGCCTTCGCTCTGTTTTTCAACCACTGGATGGAAAGTGTAGGGTAACTTCCTCAAAAGCAGAGCACCACTCCTCCTAGTGGAGAGGCGTTTAAATTGTTGGAGGCAGGTTCGTTACCATGGTTTCCCCTCATGTCAGTCCAACACATGTGGGGAACTCATTTTCCCACAATGCCGCCGATTCACTTCCTGAACTCCTGGTTAGTGTCAGTGGGGCTTCCAACTAGCGGAGCCGCTAAACGCAGAGGGTGGTCACTCCTCTTTTGTCTCTTGGCACTCTGGCCCCTTCCTCTTACCAGGGTTGGGGTCAGTTCTTTTTCAATTCAGCCTAAATGTAATACTGAAAGACTACACATGATGTAAGATTCATTCTCAATGACTTGATTGAGCAGAATTGAACAACTTCCCTCTTCCTCTGCCCGGGCTGTTGTCCTGGGCTGGAGGAGGGGAGGAAGGGGAGGACAGCGACCTCATAGAGAGACAGCTGCAGTCACTTGGTCTCATATATCCGCCCTTTACTGGAAAACAACAAGCAGAGGCCGTTTGTCGCTGTCGCAAAGTGCAGAAAACTCCAGAGTTCAGTGTTTTTCTTTAACATTCGCAAGTTTCTGGCGGAATCGACAATCTCTGGAAGTTTTTTTTTTCTTACTAAGGAGGAACTGAGGATCTTTTATTCTCTAATTGGAAAACTTCCCTTCTGGCCGTGCGCTACAGTATAACGTCCATGTTTGCGCACATGCATATGGAACCTTGGCTGCTGATTGTGTGCGGTCCCTCCATGCACATTTGCTGTATGGCATTCCAGCCACAGGCCAGCTCTGTGGCACATGCCTCTGACTGTAAGTCTTCTTTTAGAAACAGCAGCACATGTCACTCTCAGACAACTCACACACACTGACACACACACACACACACGTCTGTTTGGGGTTCTCTTTTTTTAACCTTCGAGAGCAACAGTTGATAAGTCACTCCACACCCACCTCCTTCCCCTCCTCCCTCCATAGACCGGGCTTAGAGAAAGTCCCATTTGGAGCGCTCAGACGAAAGAGAAGGGTGTTTGGCTATAGCTAGTACCGCTTCCTGACGTTAACTTTGGGAATTCCTCACCCCCATGGTTTTGGATTTAGGGACGGATAATATGGCAGGATGCCCAAGCGAGGACTCGGATCTGCCGGAATGTGACTGTGATGTCAACAGGCAGGACAATCTTGACAATTTATGCTGGAATTGTTTCTCTTGAACATTTCCACCTATGAAGCTGATTTATAACGCATTGTTTTCCTCATGCACTTTAGCTAGAAGTTGTGTTGTGATGCTGTGTTGTGATGCTGTGTTGTGATGCTGTGTTGTGATGCTGTGTTGTGTTAACCAGCTCCTGCTGGTTGTATTGGAGTTCAATTATTTTCACTGCAAGATTATTATTTTAGCTTTGTAGTCAAGTGCAGATTGTTAACATTTATTTCTATAATGAAAAACATTATGGAACAGACCTGGTTGAATAGGATTGGGAAATAATTCTGACAGTCAGTTAACATCTTGAACTACAAGCAGGCTAAAACAAACACTAATTTTGCAGTTCCTATTTAACCAGATGTGGTGTGTAGTGTACAGTGATATCTGTGGTTCAGTGGAATCTCAAAGATGATAAAATCATACATACAGTTGGAGCATATTGTCCTACAATGGAAACTACCAAACAACTGAATCCTACAGTAGATGAGCATGTGGTTCAGTGAAAGCTCAAAGATTATAAAATGATACCAGTTCACTCAGACATCTTGGATATGTCACTGTTTATTGTCTACTATACTGGTGTAAAAGCAATAAAAACATTTGAGAAAGGAAGATTGTAAAATGATACATACAGTAGGAGCATACAACGGAAACAACTAAACTACTAGTACATATGAGCATGTCAGACACAGTAGGCTTGCATGTTTTTCTGATGCTGGCTCCATATTTAGAGCACAATCCGATAATGCAGTATGGCGCCACTGGGTTGTGCAGCATCTGCCCCTAGACCAGTGCAGCGCTCTACTGTGTCCACAGCCACTCTCACAATAACACTAGGTCTCCAAAGTGGCATAGAGCTGCTAAATGTGTGTGTTGGTAGCATTGGCCTTAACTAGTGCATGCAAGGAATAATGGTCCCCTTCTTAAGTCTCTCTGGTGGGACAGTGAGAGCTGCATTGCTTTGCAGGGTGAGGCTGTACAGTAAATGCTTGGTTGGCTGGTTGGATCTCATTAAGCATTATGTTAAATTAAACATAATTTGTTTGGAATTAATGTTTTTCTGCATCAAGGTTTTGAAAATATTAAGGCTTCGCTGGTCCAAAAGAGCTTAGTTATAGTAATAGAAGTTCAAACAAAGTTTAGACACCAAACCCGTATCTAAACCTCAGAATATCGACTCAGATCATTACTCTACGGCTGTAGACTGTAGAGTTCCTTCTCCTTAGTTTGTGTCCAATGTCCATTACTACAATGTGAATGGGACCAAACAATGCCTTCTTTAGGACTTGGTATTGAAATGTTTGAACCCCCACTTAGTATCATCCTATGTTAAATGAAAGTGTATTTTATTCTGTAATGAACTGTAATGTTGTGCAGGCCATTTGCGTCACTAAAGAGAATCAAAGAATTTCATTCAAACATTTGAACACCTTGTGAAGCTCTCACTTACTACAGTACTGATGTGTATTTTTTGATACCCAGTTCTATTTACATTGTGTTTTATGGTACGTTGTTATGCTGACTTAATGAGACGTGTTCTATTAGCAATTTTGGCCATGAGAACAGTCCCTTAATACACAAAATTAATCTCTTTTTCTTGAGGCAATATTCCTTATTTGAGTAGGGAAATAACTGGTTTGTTTTTAAGGTGGATATAGCATGACTGGATAGTCCTGTGTTTGTCTTAGTGTTTACAGTACATGCACTCTCTCTGACTCTCTCGTTCTCTCTTGCTCTCCCAGGGTAAAGAAGTTGAGGGAGACCCTGGTGGCTGTGCAACAGTTGGATAAGAACATGAGCAGCCTGCGTTCCTGGCTGGCTCACATCGAGACGGAGCTGTCCCGGCCCATCGTCTACGACACTTGTAACGACCAGGAAATTCAGAGGAAACTCAACCAGCAGCAGGTGGGTGGGACCACACGCACAACAGTCACAGACAATAAAAAAAATGCAAAGTATAAAATGTAATAGTTTTGTTTATGGGCTTAAGCGGTAGGTGGAATTTCATATTCACCAGCTAGCCAGTATTCTTCTTTTCATTAGCGAATGTCTCTATTTTAGAATGATGAACAATGACTGGTAGAGTAGCAACAGGTATACTTTAGCAGCAATTAACTGGTGGCTGGTGGTAACTTCCCACCTTGCACACGTTTCCATGCACATGCACATTCATATGCACATACACACACATTTGTGTTTACCTAAATTACAGAAGAAATGTAAATAGTAAAAGGTGACAGAACATGACTCACAACATGAGTCAAACTGAGTTGGTGGAACAACAAATTGAGAGACACACCACAGATGAGACCAGCACAGTATGACTCATGCATGTATGTCTGGCTGTTTGATTTAAGCTGGATTGAATGTCCATGTTGTTCCTGCTGCCAAGCTGCAGGTCTAAATCAGGACTGGAGACCCCAGTGCCCTCCTTCCTCTCCATAGCTGGAGTTTACTACACATGCATTCAGTTCACCAGACCCACTGTGCTCTTACTGCAGTGGTCTACAGATTAACGTATTGTATAAGTACGGTAAACAAAAATAATTTATGCAAGAGAGTGAGTTGATTTTGCAAGACGTAGTTTTTTGTTTTATTTTATTTTTTGCTTTTTCATATTTAGACACAGAAAGCAGAAAGTTTATAGGAAATTCAATTTTCCCATAATTGGGAAATTGTGTGTTGAGAAACACATAGCACCTTTAAGTGCTACAATGTGGTTATTATTCTGAATCCCATCCAGGACCTGCAGAGGGACATCGAGAAACACAGTACAGGTGTGGCGTCTGTGCTGAACCTGTGTGAGGTCCTGCTGCACGACTGCGACGCCTGCTCCACAGAGACGGAGTGCGACTCCATCCAGCAGGCCACCAGGGGGCTGGACAGACGCTGGAGGAACATCTGTGCCATGTCCATGGAGAGGAGGCTCAAGTCAGTGCCTCTTGGATCAATAGTGCATAGTACACTGTATTCACATGCATATACGCATACTTTCTGACATAAATGTGCACACAGACTCACTGTGCATCAACTAAGTCCTACTAAAAATGATAATACTTTGTCACAGTTTTGGTGCTCACACACTCACTAGTTTTAGGTGTGACATCATTTCCCTCATATCTGACCTGTATTTGTGTGCAGGATTGAGGAGACGTGGCGGTTGTGGCAGAAGTTTCTAGATGATTACTCCAGGTTTGAGGAGTGGCTGAAGACCTCAGAGAGGACAGCAGCTCTGCCCAACTCCTCTGGAGTACTTTATACCGTCGCTAAGGAGGAGCTGAAGAAGTTTGAGGTGCGTTTAGTTCAGATTCATTGTCAAAAAAAGAAAGTGGAGTAGGAGACGGGGAGCTTGTGTGTGTGGTGTGTGGAGTGTGTGACTGAGGCAATCAGAGTGAGCGCATGATATGTGTTTTTGTTTATACATTCCTTGATTTTTTATTTTTTTTTGCCAGCATTTTGATGGTGTCATGCTTCCATGATTCATTTTTGGTTGAAACGCGATGATATTGAGGCGACATAATGCGGATGGGCAGTTCAAAAGGGTTCAAACATTTGACAAGAACAAATGCTTTACACTAAATTTTGTCACAAATTCCCTAATTTTTTTTAAAATATAAATTCACTGGGATTCAACCATCTTTTGCATCTTTCCCATTGTGCCATTGAAATTTCTCTGTGTGAAATAAAATGTTATCAAACTGAATTGAGGCAGAGACAAAGCCACTAGAAGGTAGTGGAGAGAGAGAGCGTGATGGGTGTCATGTTACTGCTGCAGATGCTCCAGTCCATCAGAATGCACGGGCACGTGCACATTCCTGCTAGTGCAGCATGTGCCTGAGTGGTTAAAGGTTTCATTACACAGCGATATGACGTTCAGGGTATTCAGATTTCGACAACATCCGCTCATTTCTTAAGGAATATTTCCATTGTCCATCATTTGTTTTTATATCACACCTCTGATTACAGCATATAGATGAGTGCTCAAGTTGACACAGAGGTATTTAGAGCAAACCAATAGAAAATAGATTCACAAACATTAGCTGCCAAAGGTTGTCAATGGTTTTTTTGTGTTTTTGGTTTTTCTGAATGCATGAGTGTTTGAGTGGAAATATAATACTATGTATGTCTACTATCTTCATAGCTGTAACTTGTGTGTGTTTGTGTCGCAGGCGTTCCAACGCCAGGTACAGGAGTGCCTGACCCAGCTGGAGCTGATCAACAAGCAGTACCGCCGCCTGGCGCGGGAAAACCGCACCGACTCCTCCTGCCGCCTCCGAGAAATGGTGCATGATGGGAACAGGCGATGGGACCATCTGCAGAAGAGGGTGGCCTCCATTCTACGCAGACTCAAGGTACACTGGCTGTGGTTGGTTTAATACCTCAGAGGTTTGAAAGAGATAGCTGTGTGTTTGAATATACTGGACCTGTATGTTTCCACTCTATTAGCGCTCAAATCCTCATATTACCTCCGGCAGTATTAATTAAAACTAATATCCATAACCAATTTCTCACTGTTCATGCAGCCCTTAAATTCATAAGAAAATATTTAATCATGGTCGTCTCTCTCCCTCTGTTCTCACAGCACTTTATCAGCCAGAGGGAGGAGTTTGAGACGGCCCGGGACAGCATCCTGGTGTGGCTGACTGAGATGGACCTGCAGCTCACCAACATAGAGCACTTCTCTGAGTGTGACGTCCAGGCCAAGATAAAACAGCTCAGGGTAAGAGTGACCAGCATAATGAACAAATAACAGTCAAGATTTAAGATTTAGTACTTAACACAACACAATAATGCTGCAACCACATAGTTAGCAGCAAAGTCAATATGTTATTGTGTGTTGTGTATACTACAGTAGCTGCTGAGTGGCAAGCTTCCCCCAGGCATAGTCTATTCTATTCTAGTACTTAAATGATCCCTGTGGGGACATTTGGTCATTGCAGCAGCAGCAAAAGCAACAGAATACAGCAGGAGAAACAAAATAATATGAACATAAAACTAGAATAGAAACAATCGAGGCGATGTAAATCACACGCTACACTTCTTGGCTCTGCTCTGACCGGTGCGCGGTGTTGGGTTTGCTCAGGCATTCCAGCAAGAGATCTGTCTGAACACGGGGAAGATTGAGTTGGTGTTCAGGCAGGGCGAGGCTCTGATCGAGAAGAGTGAACCTCTAGACGCCGCCATCATCGAGGAGGAGCTGGAGGAGCTGCAGAGGTACTGCCAGGAGGTCTTCGGACGCGTCGACAGATACTACAAGAAACTCACGCGCCTGCCCGTGAGTTAAGAGATGCATTCACATGCACGAGCCCACGCTGATATGGGCGGAGATGTGGGGGCTTTCACAGATATGCACACATATTTAAACACACATATGCAGACATTTTTTATGATATTTAATAATATTCTGACTTATGTGAACACTTATGCAGTGCATGTAATATATAAAATGTCCACATATATCAAGGATACAATCCACACAGGCTAACATACGTAAAAATTTAACATCATCTAATCATTATTATGCCATTATTAACTATTATTTCCCCTATGAAATGTTGAAATACACAAAATTATTGACAAGTCATGAAATAGATCAAGCGTGTCTAATTTCCTGCTAAAATAGTTTTCATTCTACATCCAAGAATACTTTCTGGACAAATGTATGAGGGCAGATTCCTTCTTTCCAGCAGAGCAGGAACAGGAATAGACATAGTTCAGCAGTAGCATGACTCTTCTTCCACATAGTTTAAGGGACAGATTTGAGAGGTAATGAAGTGGCCAATCACAAAAATCATGTGTACAACATTACAACATATTCAACTGCCCAAACAGAAGTAGCAGAAGTTTTTCCCTCAAACAAAACACATCTTTTTGCAAGCATGAATTCCCAGTTCATGGATTCCCTGCTACTTAAAGATCAAACAAACTGCACGCAAGAGGCTGCGTTGTCCCCTGTTGACTCAAACACACTCTGGAGACAACCTCACACCTCCTGCATCCTCTAGGATATGAATGCTTGAAACATATGTCTTGCATAGCTTCATACAAACAGCTGACACGGGACGAGAATACACACACACACGTTTTGGCACATTAACAGCAGTGTAGTATTACACACATGCTCACCTCACAGTACCTCACACACTGCCACTCATGCTGTCACACTGGTTGGACGTGGATAGGAAGGGGTTTTACTAACTGACATTTAGCTAACCTCTTTGTTTCTTTCTTTCCTTTCTTTCTC
>CABFOS010100567.1:0-13936 GCA_900660315.1 Diretmoides pauciradiatus | reverse complement strand
GGGCGGGGGGGGAGAGAGAGAGGAGAAATAAGCCAATTCTAATCTTCTGGCTGTGAATGTGTCAAAGCCGTTCATACATGATGTTCACACTGATGTCACAGGTATGCATTGAAGAGCACTTGCATTAACTGGTGCAGCACTGTGAAATTGAGGCAGCCTTTTTAGCGGTGGAAATGATGAACTTACTTTGGATTCAAAAGACTTAAGGTGCTGAGAGTTTGACATCTGAGACAAAATTGTCAGGCAATTATACTTCTGACAGGAGGTAATTCAGACTGAGCACTTGGAGGGGAAAGGCGTGTGTGCAGGCTCTTACGTCGCTCAGAGTAGAGTGAAACCTTTGGTCAAATACAAAGCGCCATTCACCCATTCATATGGGAGACTTTAGAGCAATCCTTTTTCCCTTTCCCCAACCTTGGCAAAGAGAGAAGTCAGACTGTGATGTGGGGTTTCTGATATATAAAAATGGTATCTATTATCAAACATTAAAAAAGCAAATCTGTGCAACATCCAACAACCACATTTGTCATTGGACCAGATAACAGAACAAAACTTTTGTCTCCGCTCTCTCTGATACTCGCACATTGTGTATCAGACACAATTATCTTTGTAACACTCAATTTTCTGACTCCTGAATCTTCTGACTTTGTTTCTTTGCCAAAAAACAAACATGTACACATTTCAGCAGAGGGATGAGAGCATATGTGCGCCCAGACCACTGTTCCTGGGGCTTTTAGGGGTCTACTGTCTTGAACTGACTTGTTGGTTGTTGCATGGGTCAAAGCTGTGACATTTTGGTTGTGAAATTTTCTCTCTAAACACCAATCCCCTCTGCTGTCCCAGTGAAAGACGAAATATATCCCCAGCATTTACCAGCGATTCTCATTAATGCTCGATCTCAGATTAGCTCATTTTCATGCATGAGTCATGCTCTATATGGTGTGTACGCCGAAGACGAATATATCCCATCACATAAATCTTTATTCTCGCTAATGCATCATTCCGGATCAGCTCATTTTCATGCCGGAGTCACATTCTCCAGACATGTCATAATTACTTGTCTCCTGACATTCATTAAGTAACATGCTGATTTCCCTCCTTTCCTCAATTGGGCTTAATTGACCGGTTTTAAAAGCCAAGCCAGTCCTTCCATTAGAACAAGGCCAGACGGCTAATTGTGTCAGAGAATGAAAAGTGTGTGTGTGTGTGTGTGTACGTGCACGCGCGCACATCCATGCACTTTCCTAGCACTGTTGGTAGCAGTAATAGGCTGGGGCAGCTCGTCATCCTTGTCATAGTCATGGTGGCCTGATAGTCAGCCAAACAGCAGAATGTTGATGGTTACTCTGCATTTTATCTTCCCATCACAGTGCTAATGAACAAACAGAATAATACACCACTCACCACTATATGAGTTATATGTAATGGGGGAATTGTGGTGACGTTGCATCACTCAAGTATAAGAACATAGAAAAACATCTGTGAGCCCATAAATGAAGGGGAAATGCAACTGCCCACACACAAACCCCAAGAAATTCATTACAAACATATCATTTCAGAAACTCAGATGTGAGAATGACTGACATAAAAGTGTTGAAACTCGTAAATGAAAATGTACAGAATGAGTGTAAACTGCTAATGGCTGGTGGCTGCAAATAGACACGGGGCCCGAAAGCAGCACTCTACCCATTAATCCACAACACATCCATCTAATCCGCCACATCTCAGGCCTGAAGAGTACGGAGATGAGTGCGATCAGCAGTAACTAAGCTTGGCTGAGGTTTGCCTGCTTCATCTCTGTCAGTTTCTGGCCATTTAGACACTGCCGTCACCAACCATGTGGCGTGTCTCAATTAGGCCTATTCTCACCCAGACGATATTAAAGCCCTTAATTCTTTGTTTTGCCATCAGGAGTCACAGGCCATCACCCACTCGTAAATGAATTCAAGCTCAAGAGAGCAGAAGCGCAATCTCATTTCAAACACAGTCACATTTCAGCTTTTTAATTTGTTTAGCATTATATTGTCCGTATCACTACACACACATTAAAATATCCATAGTCATAAAATGGAGGAAACGTTAATTAAATGTCACATGACTGGATAGGTGTGTGCCATTAGAATCTAAAGTGGCGGTGGGTCTGCAGCTCTCCCAGTTGAGATAATTAGAGTTTAACTGTACTGGAGATGGCGGTTGGGAGGGTTGGACAAAGAAGGGAAATTCTGCATACATTTTGCTGGGGTCCTCCTACCGTCTGAAGTTAGCAGGTTGGCCTTCAGGTGGAGATGACTCATAACTGAAAGGTTGCGAGCTGGCTCTTTGACATCTATAGGAGGTTGCATTTCATTTGTGAGCTGGCGAGCTAGTGAGTGGAGGTTGGCTAGTAGTCTGGTAAATGTTTTGAAGGACGATGTTTTCCCACATTCTCCGAGTCCGACCCACATGCTTCTCTCCACAGATGTCATTGCACCAAGAACCACAATGAATGAGCACATTGCGTGCCGCTGCTGTTGTTTCCTCAATAGCAAACGACTACACATCATTCATAAAGTAAAGGAGCATAATCTCCCGCACACCAGGGGATTGCTGTTATGGTTGTTTAAATACTTGCATTTAACTGTCAAGTGACGCACCACTTGTGTGGTCCGATTAGCAGATTCCGATGACCGAGGTTGCATGAGACGACAGGTGCACCCACAGTCTTTGGGTCGTGGGTTCATTCCCCAAAGAGTATTAACACATCGTGTCAACTATCACCTGTGTAAGTCGCTTTGGATAAAAGCGTCTGCTAAATGACTGTAATGTACAAAGTAATGTAGAACCATCACCATCACCAACTCTGTGCTCTGACCTCTATGAAATCTATGTGTGTATCTAAGAGAAATGTGGAAAGACTCATTTAATTCACGTATGTAAATGGACTATAGCGCGTTTAAGTGACTGTAAAGTCAGAGTTGAGTTTCACCTGACTTGGCCTCATGAATGTTTTCTTTTTCATATTTCTCAACCAGGCAGAACTGATAGTGTGCTATGGTGGATAAGTTTACTTTAGTAGCACTCCAACTGCCACACAGATTTGGCAAGGACAAACTTTCCTAGATATGAGGTGCTCAAATCCAGAACCTTTGACAAAGTGCAGTCATATTTATTCTAAAACTCTGTTACATGACTCCTAACAGCGGAATCTACAAGAAATGATTCATAGGGTATAACTTTACTTTCTATTACTTTATTAGTCAGCATCCTTCAGCAAGACACTGAACGTCTTAGAGCAGTGGACAAGAGTATCAGGTAATTAATTGCCTAAATACATGTAAAAGCTATAATTGCGTCATCTCTACCCACCCTGAGTGAAGTGGCTGCATTGCGTCTGTTGATCTGCAGAAGAAAATCTATTATATCTATTCTATCAAATCCATTTTCAACTGGGTCTGATTGATGTGTTTCAATTAGACTATTGTATTTGATACAAAAAAAGTACATTAGTCCTGTCATAAATGATGAGGCTGTACATAAACATAGTGTGGGAAACTTCATGAAAGTAAAGGGGATCATTACCATGGGAGAATTGGCATCAAATTCTGCTTTGTTTAGAACATCTGCAGTGCTTATTCCGTATTAATATGATCATTACGTCTAAGTCCACGTGGGAGCACCATCCTAACTGTGTTTATCAAACAAGGGAGGGGATCAGCAGGTAGCTTCCCTACACGAGGGACAATCAGAAGTCTAAAACATGAGAATGTAAGGTCAGGACAGTGAAATGCAGCACTATGAATATAAATCAGCTATGAAGGAGAGCTGCCAATCCACATGCAGAGACTTCGCTGCTACACAATCAGGTGAGAGACGGACGCACTCACTCCATGTGTTGGAAGTCTTATATTAGCATAACAGCAGTCGCCCCTCTAGTAGTGCCCTGCTTTAAGATCATCATATGATGAGGGAATTTTAAGACAATTTTGCAAATAACTAAAGGATTTTATTGCAAAATAAGATATCCACTTTATGAAAAAATGATAAAACTTTTACATGGACAGTAGATTACTTTTTGTAAGTTTCCCATGTGTCATCCTCTTTTACCAACACTTGTAGAAAGTCCCCTTTTAAAATTGTACTGTGGATTTAGGGAAAAACAGGTCCCACAATCTCTATAATATATCAATCAATCAAATTTTATTTGTATAGCCCTTAATCACCATTACAGTCTCAAAGGGCTTCACAATGCCCAAAGTTTGACACAACACCCCCCAACCTTAGACCCTCAGCAAAGGACAAGGAAAAACTCCCACAAAACAAAGTGGAAGAAACCTTGGGAGGGACGACTAAGCGAGGGATCCCCCTACCAGGACGGCTGGGCGGGCAATAGATGCCGAGTTTGGGCAGCAGTATACAGAGTTCATACACAGTTTATTTGGGTGGGATATCAAGAACTGATGTGGGGCTTCATAGCAAGCAGTTGTCAAGTCTATCCCCACTCCATTGGTGAGTAGAACTGAGCTTGTGTGAGGCTCATACTGTAGGTGAGCAGAAGACTTCTGTAGCACTAGCAGTAGGGCCTGAGTCATCTTATATCTATATGACAGCAGGACATCTGACATCTCTCCAATGGGCAGCTCTATTCTTAGAGAAAGACAAATAAAAGGTAAAAAGGCTGAACCTCTGCCTGCCTCTACATCTATACATCCCCTCTCCTCCTTCTCCTTTCCTACCGGCATCCTCTAAATACACTGCCAACATTTCAGCAAGGAAGCATTTGCTGCCCTGCTCTTTGCAACCCCATCCCTCTGATTCAACACTTTGCAGGGCTCGCCTCCAGCTCGCTTAGGCGATTTAAAGTATGCATTAACTGATCAAAGGCAATTAATAGGCAGAGCAGCCTTTTGACTCTTCCAAGGCTCTTAACCTTGCAAGGCGTTCGTTTCTCTTGAATAAATTATCAGCCAACTGGATCTCATCACTGTATGGGGGCGTTTGAGGATTGAAAGGTCTGCATGTGTGGATAACAGTCCACACATAAGGTTTTAGACTTACTCAGCGCTCATCTGCCAGATTCAATACATATGCAAAGGCTAGCAATACCTCAAATCCCAGAAAGCGCTGATAGGCATCAGCCGATCCAGTCCCAATGCTGTCAGTGGATGGCCAATCGCATTAGTAAACATCAGCAGGGCTTTAGGGCACAACAAACATTTGGATGCATGGATTGGACATCAGAAGCCCAGACAAACAGGTTGCCATTCTCAGAAGAGCAGATGCTTTGTTTGTTGTTTCAAAAATTATTTATCTAGGGAAGATTAATGCTGAGCCCACATGGTCTTTTTCAGCATCAGCTTCAAACCGACTACCTTCTGGTCACAAACGCATCCCCTTGTGTCACGACTGCAGCGGGCTCAAAAGGCTTAGTTTATATTAAGGACAGCAAAGGAACAGCAACAATTGTTATCTCCATCTATTTTGCGCATGTACAAACAGGGACAAACATAAATTCCCATTCACAAGCAGATGTCCATCTTCCCAGCAGCACTTTCAAATACACACACAAACACATAATTCACACCCATCAGCCCAAAAACCGTTCAGCAATATTCTTTTATTGCAACATACGAATGGTTTGGCAGCTCTTTTTATGTTATTCTTCACACAAGAGATCAATAGTTTTCACTTTACTGCAGAAGCTACAGTTTCTCCGGACAAAAAGGTACTTTGTACTTGATAAGTTTGTTAGACTCAACTCAGAAAGAAAAAAACAGCATCATTATAAGACGACGCACGGTGCAGACACGGACTGGATGGCAGACTCTCTCTTTCAGTTTCTCTCTCTCTGTTTTAAAAACATGACCTATTTCTTTCACCGACTCCCCTGTACATTTCGTCTTCATTCCCCCGGTACATTTCCGTGCTTTGACAGAACAGAAGTCTGAATAGAAATGGGAGTTTTCATTCCGGATCTCCTTTTCAATTAAACTCCCTCGCTTGCCAGGAGGAAAAGCGGTCCAGGTCTTATGTAATCCTCCTCCAAACACTGAGGGTAAGTGACAGAGGGGAGAGGGAGATATGAAGAGAGAGAGGAATGAAAGGAGTGCAGGAGGGGCAGTCATCAGAACTGTCTGGCACTGTCTGACCTAGTGAATGGGTTTCCTTTGTCAGGATATGGAAAGGGTGGGTGGGTGGAAGCAGGGTACTTCCGTCTCCATTCACACAATCACTTCACAGACAGAGGCGTTCCGTTGCCACACGCCTTCACACAACTCTCATGATGGTGCCAGTCAGCTGGTAAACACACAGCCAGCCCACCTGACGTCACGGGCCCCTGCCTCTGAACGGGTCCCCAACAGATCCATCAAGTGGGCTGCGGAGCTGGCGGAGGTGAAAAAGGGGGACTGGCTGATGAATATAGGGGTGATATCAGAGTCCCCCAGGGAGCAGGAGAGAGGCTAGAATGAGAAATGCAGAACAAAGGCAAGGTTTTCGAAAAAAGTAAAACTGCTGCGGTAGCTATACGTAAATCCCTTCTTCTCCTACCGAACCCCCTACCAGCCCGTCTGAGTACACAGTACACAGTCTCTGCTGGGAATAGTAGGTCAGGCGAGTCTGAGAAAGGCTGCTCATCAGCACAAGAAAGCCTAAAGAGGAGTCCAATTACTCAAGATGAAGCTGCAATTGTGCTGTAGTAGGTTGATTACAGCAAAATATCTGCTCTGTAGTACTTGAAGGATGAACCTTTTTTGGGTGTCAACACAAATTAAGATGGTTATGTGCACAAATTAAAACTTAAGAGCATTCCTGTCATCGTCTAATTAAGGGGGGGGGAGAAACAAACTTAAAATTGTGTGTCCCGACTCCTTATAGATACATATCACTCTTCACATGGTACAAGTGACTAAGTGACTAGTATCAAATGTCTGTTCACACGGACGCACGCACACACAGAAGTGCATACATCCCTTTGACACACATCTTTGCGGGTTGCCTGCGGTGATCTGCATAATCATTAATTTTTATGTTTCAACTAATGAGGATAAAGCCTGGTACATTACGCCTTGGGAGATGTATGCACATGAGGTGGAACAGCTCTGCCGCGGAGAAACGACGACTCAATTCAAACTGTCACTACTTCCAATACATAGTTACACGAACAAAGATAGTTCTGCAACTTAAGTTAAAAGAGAGAAACTAAGTCAAAGGTTTTTGGAATCCCAAAACTGGCAAAATACAGCGCATAAGTTGCGTTTGGAACAGCTCAGTGCACAGCTCAGTCATTTCAGTATTGGGCTACTACTTTTTTCTACAGCTGACATCTCAACCCCCTCCACATGTTTTCTTCAAAACCTCTCCACTGAGCTTCTCCCGCATCCCTCTCACCATCTTCGTGATGGCAAATCTCTTTGTGTGTTAAACAGCTGATCGTCACTGCAGGATTCATTCAATGCCCTTCAGGAATGCTTTGATATTGTGATCACTTGCAGCTTGCTCTGGGTGACAGGGCTAATACGGGATGGGAAGAGCCCATTGTTATTCTGATGGCCCCATAGTCCACACTCTACCCTCTTCTGGCCAGGAAATGACCTACCTGTTGCAGGTCAAGTACAGGGGCTTACTGCTCAAGTATTTTGTTGTGCAGAAAGCTGCCTCTTCTTAACACAGAGGGAGCACAGGCTACTAAACTGAAGATGAAGAGGGTAAGGATCTTTTCAGGTAACGCCCGAGGAGAACTGCTGCAGTATGTTTCCTCTCTGGGGACATCACTACAGCATACATCAATGCACCGGCACAGCTGTGAGAGGGAATGAGGGTACTCAGGTATGGTGGAGACCCAGCTAAGGTTCAAAAGAATGGAGATGAGAGGAGAGAAGGTAGCGGATACACATAGTGCATGTATATATCTCTCTCGGATACATGCATGCATGGACACACGCACACACAAAACAGGCCGTGCTGGCAAGAAGTGAGACTGTCTTGGCCATATGTTTTAATTATGTTTCCAAGAAGCATATGAAAAGGAGGTCGCCATTAGTCTCTCTTCTCTTCTGTTCAGTGTAATCACATTAGCCTGCTTCAATCCCTCACACATGAAGAAGTGAATTTGCACTAACACACTGACTGCCTAATCGACCGCACCACATACAAGGAGAACTGTCCGTCTTCGTCCTCCCTCGCTGCTTCTCCTCGTATTCTGTAATTCTCAGAAGCTACGTCTGATCCGTACTGAGACCACACGGTCCACAAATGACAACCACATACACATAAAATGTGAACTTCCACTGGAATAACAGTTACTCTGTACCCGTATGGTATTTGGTGCTGGACATTGTGGAGAATGACTTTGTAATCTTATTTGTCTCGGTTTGCCTTCGTCTGTCCGATTTTTTTCTGCTTTCTCCTTCCAAACCGAGGAGGCAGCCAGGGGACACAAAGGCGGGAAAAGGAAAGAGAGGGGGGAGACACCGGGCCAAGATACCCCCTGTCTGTTTGACAGGGGGTGCTGATGAGATGATATGGTGGGGGCTTCCTGAGGGGCAACAGTCTGCTCTGAACGTGCCAGCTGTTCTGTGCTCATTCTCCTGTCCAAGTTCCCAATGAGCAGCTAGGCTCTGCCAAAAAGAAAGACATGCAGCCTCACTACACACACATGGCTGACAAAGCCTACGAGGGCTTCCATTCAGAGGTGACCAACGGGCTCCAGGATACTGCAGAGACCATATGCTCTGACCAGGGCAAAACTCCTGCTCCTTATTCAGTCTTTCTCCTCAGGAAACAGTCCACTCCATTCAACCCTATGGCCAGCCCAGCCTGACCCAGCAAGCCCAGCCTGTAGGTGGCCTCCAAGCCCCCAGGGAGGTGTTGATAGGCTTGGTGTCCCAGCCTGGACTCTGCTGACAGTGACATGTGGGCCTGCTGATGGAGCACCAGGGAGAGCAGAGAGGCTCTGTGGTGAAGCGATGCAACCAGACATCTGTGGGTGGGTCAAGCCTGGAAGAAGAGGGGGAGTTGATGCCTCCACTTTATTTGTCAGACAGGTGCATACAGACAGAGCAGAAGGACACAATGGACCAGTTGAGTAAGTCAGTTAATCATTCACTTCTGCATTGACTCTTCAGTTTCTGAGAGAGGGAGACCCTGAATGTTTTCACTCTGCAGGACCTGGATCCACTTTGATGAAAGAGAAAGAAAATCTAATTGAAGCATCACATATAGAAGTTTTGAGGGAAAGCTTAATAGTTTTCAAATGAACCTTTAGTTAATCAGTTATATGAGCAATTAAATGACACTGTGATAAGTAGCATATTTGATCTGATCATTGAAATGATTGGGTATCAGGATGAATAGCAACATGGTCACAATCACCCTACACAATCAGTGCAACAAGCAGATCATGTATTGGGATTGTTTTGGCTTTCTTCACAATACAATAATGATTGGTTGTCATGATATAATCACTCTTTATTCTCACGTCCAAATGAACCTCATGGCTGAATTTGCAGAACTAGTGCATGTGCCCGTTGGGGGCGTGGCTGGTCAGAGCGTATACCCGTGCAGTGCCAGTGCGGTATTGCAGCTCTGCCGCTCATCTCAAGATCTGAAGTAGTGCCAACACTTACACGCAGATCTGTATAGACACATATCACCACCACCAACATCACAAGCACCAGGTTTGTTTTTTACTTTAAATTTTCCCCTTTTTCACCCAATTTATACGGCCAATTCCCCCTGCCTAAGAGGTCCCGGTTGCTGCTCCACCCACTTTGTCAGCTGCTTTGCCAGTTCCCCTCCCCGCTAAACAGGTGCCCTGACCGGCCAGAGGAGGCACTGGTGCAGGATGAGGACATATCCCCTTGTCCAGCTTCCCACCCACAGACATGGGGACGACCGACCAAGATGGAGGTAACGCTGAGAATGGAACCGGTGACCTCAGCGTTGGTAGGCAGTTGCTTAGCCCACTACACTACCCAGGCGTCCAGCACCAGGTTTGTTAAGGAGATGAGGACAATCTGTAGCACACAGTCATACATGTAGACACCAATTACATCACCAACACTATCATCACCACCACCACCATCACCATAACACCAAGCACCTGCGCCTTCATAATTCACCTCTCGTCTCATGTAAGAAACATTCCTCTCTGTCTGCCACATCTGTTTGGTCTTAATGAGCACTGAGGCCTGGTAATGATATTACAGATTGCAGAGAACAGCACTGAGAAGAGGTTTCCTTCCGCTATATACAAAGATGACATACCCAAACACACGTTTACATGCTGTCAGTAGTCATTACCCAGAGTGCAACAGTGACGTGTCTGCATATGCAAACAAAAACCAATGACAAAATATGCATTACAGGCACACGAAGCCATGTCCTGTCAGTAGTCATTACCCAGAGAGTCATTGCACCGTTGATGTGTGGACAATATGCAAAAGGGGGAGAAAAAAAGAGATATGTAGACAGATATAGTGCTTAAAATACAAGACTGAGCATTCATTCCACCCAATCTATTGCTTGTTCACTGGACATCGTTTAGCCACACATATCATTGTCAAAATGGATGTGTGTCTTTGGTTTTAGTTGGCCAGTTAGGTGCTAACAGTGACTAGTCTGGTGTAAAGATGCACTTAACGCGACAGAGGATTTCCTGTTGCCTGAGAAGCAAAAATGTCACCGGTTGGGATCTTGTGATATCCAATCCAGAGCCTTTTGCTTGTATTCCGTCCCCCAGAGGTTTGAATGCTTGTCAAGAGACAACCAGTGTCTGAACGACACACACATATAATACAGGCTGACAGCGCTCAATACAAATATGCTCTGACGTTAATGGAGAACATGCTGGCGTGTTCCATGTCCAATATTTTTGTATGCGCCTGTGTGTTCAAGTGCATCGACAAAGAGGAGCCTGACGTGTTTCATCTAGGAAAAAGTTTCTTCTGTTCGGTGCTTTAATTACTTAATATTCTCTGTTTGCATCCCAAGCAGCTCAAATTTGAATTAAAGGTTTCAGACAACAAATACAAAATGGACAACAATAAGTTGGCATATGACTGACACAATTGTTTCAACTAAGTTTGGGGTTTACTGCATAACACTTCAGACAGTGTCAGGAAAGTATTCTAAGTTGACTTTTAAATACTTTCCTGTATTTGTCTAACTCACTTTCTGGTGCCCATTGTATTGTGTGTGTGACTCTTACTACTAAGCAGCCAACAATAATATCTACATAGGAGGAAATTCACACCAAGCTGTCACCTTATAGTGTGTCATCAACAGCAGGAATGTTTGCATCCTGTGTTCAACATATGACACTGCAGACACACACAAGTGTCAAACGCTGAACTCTCTCAACCCAGATTGTGTTGTTTTACAGGGTCAACTTACCCGGGTCGACCCCACACTGACCCCTGTGCTTCCTGGATCACTAATCCAGCGACTAGTGACTCCAAGCAGGTTAAAACAAGTGCAGTATGAGTTATGTGAGCCAGATCCTTAGTGTTGTGTGTGTGCATGTGTGTAGCCCTGCTTGCTCAGCAGCCAGCCTACAGTAAGTGACAGGGTACAATGTTCTTTCAGTGAATGAGTCAAACCACAGATGACATGTCTGTCTGGATAAACAAGGACATGCACTTGTCAAATATCACACTGATGTAATTTACATCCAAACCACCAATCGGATGAGCTCGCAGAGGAAGGCAATTTGGCTGTTTAATCTCATGTTTGCTTGGGTAGCAGCCTGAAGCTTTAAGTTTAGAGAAGACGGCTTGTAACCAGAAGGGCAATGATTCAAATAGTGTCTCCTCCCTTTAATAAATACCGCTGAGATGCCCTTGAGCAAGGCACGTAACCGCTGACTGCTTCAGTGGAGCTCGGTGGCAAAGACAGAGATTAATTCAAGTAACTGTTTAAATGTAAAGCAGGGTGTTGCTGAATAAAGAACGTGTCTCTTCAGCAAACTTCCTGAAGTCCAAAGAGTCATGGTTAAATAAATGTCACATGAAAGATCTCACATTCAAGGTAAATATTTTGAACCTAAATCGCATGAGAACTTTCCAAAACTTATTCTATTCTACATGTGGACTCATCACTGTTTGATCTTTTGCCTCTATTAGCCCCTTTAGTATCCGTTGGACCACTTTGGGTTAAATCAGCCCCCCAGGAAAAATCTCTCATTCTGAAGTATACTTTTTTTCATGCATATCATGTTGCTGTTTTTTCCTAGTTAGGCCGATGTAATATGGACCGCTCGCCATGATAAGCATGCTATATAGGAGATATACCACCATATACAGTAGCATATATGCCATAGAGCAGTGGTTCTCAAACTTTTCACATCAAGGACCCCTAAACTGACACAAATTAGACCACGGACCCCTATATGACATAATGTTGAAACAAGCACCAGAAATACACAAATTAGGGCCAATGGTGTGGATGTTTGGAAAAATGTAAGAGAAATTTCTGGTGAAAAAAATAATATTTCTGAAAATAAATAAATAATAATAATAATAAAAATTGTGGTAAAAGTGTGGTAAAACTTCTAGAAAAAAAGTGGTAAAATTTCAACAAAAAAAAAGTTTTTTAAAAGTAGTACATTTTCCGTGGGTATTCGTGTCTATTCATCATCTTTGCATTGACTATTGACTGTATGTAATATACAGACAACATTTTGAGAATTTCGAGAAAATGTTTCTAGAAAAAAAGTTGTAAACTAACATGAACAAAGTTGCAATATTTAGCAAAAAAGTTGTAACATTTTGAGGAAAAAAAGTCAATAAATTTGAGAAAGAAATAACATTTTGAGGAAAAAGTAACATTTCAAGAAACAAACATAAAATTTGGGGGGGGAAAGTCAAAATTTTGAGAAAAAATCCTTAAATTTTGAAAAAAAGTAAAACTTTTATAAAAAGGTCATAAAATTTTGAGATAAAATCATTCAATTTCCTGAAAAAATAGAATTTTTGAGCAAAGGGTCATAAAATTTTGAGAATAGAAATTGTAAAATTTTGAGGATTTTTTTGCTGGGGACCCCCTGGAAACCCCTCAAGGACCCCTAGGGGTCCCCGGACCCCACTTTGAGAACGACTGCCATAGAGGAGTCCTTGCTGCCCTTTACTGGCTACCTATGAGTTTTAGAATTGATTTTAAGATTTTACTGCTTGTTTTTAAGGCATTGAATGGTCAGGCTCCTGCTTATATATATGCGATCTTTTAACTCCATATGAGCCTGAGATCCTCCAGCAGGGCCCTAACGGTTCCTTAATCTCGCCTTGTTACAAAAGGGAACTGACCCTTTGCTGTGCGGGCCCCTAAACTGTGGAACTCCCTACCTGGAGATCTCAGGCAGGCAAACTTTTATCGTATGGCCCTTTCTTAACTGATTTTATTGTACTATTTTACCATGCATATTGTTCAGAGGGCTGAATTCTACTGACACTTTATAAAACTCCTGGGACCCTGAAAGCGGTACGTTGTGGAATTAGGAGTTGAGGATGATATTACTAATGGCAGTTTTCGATTGATATAATTGATTCATTGATTTGGCAGAAGAATTAAACAAGCCAGTACTCAGAAATCACTCACTCATGATTTCTGGGCATTGAAGTTCAAATCATTCAAACAGTTACGTCTCACTGCCATTTGGCACCGCCAGTTTGCAAAGTTGCCCACTGCAGAAGTACACGGTCATAAATCTTATTTTATTTCAGGAGATTCGGGGTTTTCATCCAGCAGCATTGCCTTTCATGAGAGTGTACACCCACCGACATACCCAAAAAAAACAAATACCGGTGCTGTCCTCCTCCCTGCCTCTTATCTCCACTGTAAAAATCAATAGTGATTATTGTGGTTTATGAAAGACTTGTCAGAGGGCATTAATTAAGTGGAATCAAAAAGGTTAACTGTCCACCATAGAGGTCCAGGGCAGCCAGAGGGAGCAAAAAGAACAGAG
>CABFOS010100489.1:0-11150 GCA_900660315.1 Diretmoides pauciradiatus | reverse complement strand
TCTACTGTTCACTAGTTTTACCATATTTAACCTACTGCGTGGAAGTCTGGGGGAATAATTACAAAAGCTCATTAAACTCAATAACTCTACTTCAGAAAAGAGCCGTACGCATCATCAACAAGGTTGGATATCTGGACCATACTCATTCACTATTCTTACAGTCAAACATATTGAAATTTATTGATATTGTAATGTATCAAACTGCACAAATAATGTATAAAGCCAAAATTAATAAACTCCCAGGAAACATTCAAAAATTGTTCAGCACACGAGAGGGGGGTTACAATTTAAGGGGACATTTTAACTTCGATAGACACAGTTATAGAACGACCATTAAAAGTTTTTGTATTTCAATTTGTGGAGTGAAACTATGGAATGGTTTGAATGTGGAGTTAAAGCAATATCCAAACATAAACCAGTTTAAAAAGAAATGTAGATACATGGTATTCCAGAGGTACAGAGATGAAGAAGGGGTTTGATATTGGGTTATTTACATGGGATATAGAAGGTTGTGGTGCTGCTGTTGCGGCATGATGCCATTTGCAAGATCACTTGTGGTAATGGTGTGGCTGTGTATGTGTGTAGTATGGATATATTTAGAATTTATGTATTATATACAATTTTCATTCATTTATAATTTATGTATCATAATTTATGTATTATACAAATTCATCAAGTTTGCCCTGGTACAGGTAGTTCTAGTTCTAATTGAGAAAGTTATGATTTAATGAAAAGGGGTGGGATTAAATAAGTGTATACTTCTTCTCACTCCTTTTCAAATATGTAAAAATCCATTGTTTTCATTTTGTTATAATGGCTGTTAAGGCTACAGTATTCTTGCTTGTTTTGTTTTTTTGAATATTTGAAATAAAATTATATCAAATCAAATCAAAAAAGCAGGACTATTCTTCATAAGGTATTCACTGGCGACTTTAAAAGTGTTTTGAGTGCATTGCTGTTGCTGATCCAGTAGATGGGGCAGTGAGGTCGGGATTGGGAATGTGGACCCGTATCTATGCACACAGCAGCCAGCGACGCGACTGTATCAAGCTAGCCAGAGGAAGCTCAAGTAATACCGGATGTTCATGGTTTTACCTTCAAAATAAAAGTCGATTAGGGTACATTTTGGGATGTGCTGTACGAAACAACGCAGTGGAGCTCCCATTCTGTTATGTGTCAACATACACTTTAACTTTAACTCGTCTTAATGGTTTAAACTGTAACGTCACTTGACTGACTGAATTATTGCAGTTTCCCTTTTCACACTGTAAAACGTTCGCTAATTACGAGTCTTATTTTGAAAGTTTAGACCGGAAGTCGTGTATTTCACGCTGTCTCGCTTCACGCTGGTCCTTAACACTCGGTCGGCAGTCGGGCAAAGAAACAGAAGAGCGGTCGATTCAACTGTTTAACCCGTTCTCTGGCTCTGACTGTGCCCCAGCAGGTAAGAAACCAATCCAAGAAATGATATTCTGTGAACCATTTACCGCTCACGCATTCACGGTTTGTTCAGTTGGTCTCTTGCTCGTCTTCTGCTGTGAATGCAATTGTAGATGTGGCTTTTTTTCCCTTGACACGGTCGATAAGCTAGGCGAGTAGCAGCACCAAGCTACTGAGCAACACAGTAACTTCACTTGAGACGAGACCTAGTAGCAACAAGTAGCTAGCAACAAAGTTAGGACAACCCTATAACAACATACCTGTCATTATCAGGTATCTAGCTAGGGAGCTAATTACCGTTGACTGGCCAGCTAAGTAGCTAGCTGGTTAACTAGCAGCAGACACTGGCGTGGAGAGCGTCACGCCAAGCTCCATAGAAAACATCAGTCATTGTAATGTAATCTTGCTCATGGACAAACACATGTACCCGGTAGAACTGCATTAAGACCCAAGACAAAGCATTGGGTCCTCTCTTGAATTCGGCATACAAGTTATTAAAATTAAATTAAAATGTAAACTTGGTATTGGTTTGTCTGTTTTCCACTAAATACACCCAGGGAGGGCGGTAGCGAACAAGTGTGAATCAAATGTAAAAGTTGAAGTTTTATTGATATAATAGCTGAGAGCTACAGAGGATGTTAGGGGGGCATGGGCGCAAAATTCATAAAAGGGCATGCTGGTTACTTGGGAACTGCTACATAACAGTTAATTGATACATGCAAAGGAATGTATATTTGGATATAAGTAAATTCTCCTCACATGTTAACCAGCCCAACTCTTCCCTAGCCCTCAGACTGACATCCTCACTTGCAGAAGCTCAGCTTAATACTGCTGACAACTATGCACTTCCTCTGGCTGCATGGCTGCCTCTCTCACCTCTATATTTGTCTCTTACCACTTCTACTTCGAAGGCATAGAGCTGCAACGATTAGTCGATTAATTGTCAGCTATTCTCAAATGTGAATATTTTCTGGTTTCTTTAGTCCTCTATGACAATGAACTGAATGTCTTAGGGTTGTGGACAAAACAAGACATTTGAGGATGTCACCTTGGGCTTTGGGAAACTGATCATTTTTCACCATTTTCTGACATTTTATGGATCAAACAACTAATGGATTAATCGAGAAAACGATTGACAGATTAATCGATAATGAGAATAATCATTAGTTGCAGCCCGGTCATAATTGCTTTAGTAATAATGGGCAATAAGAAGATGCTGATATTGTATGTGCCTATGCATGCGTATGTGTGCAATTTTGCGTGCATACGTTCTTTCACCATAGAAAGGCCCGGTACCCACACAGCGCTGGCCACTGTGGCAGGAAGGAGGGTAGAGGGCATTGCCCGGGAGCACCAATCTCACAAACTGATATGTTGATTCAATCAATATATGTGTTCGGCAGGGCAGGCTGTGCGCAAACAGGAATTTATTTATTTAAAAGAAAAAGAAGTAAAGGGCACTCTCTATAGGAGGCCAAATGACAGGTGCTCAAGCCCCCTTTCTGTGCACTTTGCCTGTTAAAGCTTCAGAAAAGGGTTGCAGTCATATCTCTATGGGGTGTACCTTTGCCGATAAGCAAGGCAACATTAAACTGCCAGGATGGTGAATGGAGCTTGGGGGACAGCACCTACAGGTTACTGTGCATGTAAGTGAGTCAAGAGGAACAGAGTTGCTTGCTTGCTTCTGCCCAAAGCACTGTTTTACCTTGGCCAGCCATAAACGAAACTTTTCAAGCCTGGGAGTATTTTTAGTCTGCCTAATGGTAGGGTTTATGGGGTTGGATTACATTTACTGCAGGGTTTTAGTTTTTTTTCCCTTTCCACTTCCTCCTTAGTTTCCAACCCTCTGCTTTTGCACTGACTATATATAGTTGTAAGACTGGGAATGTAGTGTGAGGGAGGGGAGACAAGATGAGCTGGAGAATCAGGTTAGCCTTGTTTTAGGCTTAATTAGAGCTCCATAATTGCACATTTTCCATTATGGTTAGACAGCACTAGGTGAATACTTGCAATTTTGCATGCAACACTCTGTATCCTAGCCACTGGCTTTGGGGCACTTTGTTTACACCGATCACTGCTAATCACAGGCAGAATCACTTTTATCACCAACTATACTAAATGTCTGACTTGAATTTAGATGGTAGCACCTACACTTCTGCAAATCTTTCCTCCTGTGCCTTCTGGCTGGATGGTGAACTAGCCTAACATTACTTGAAACTCCATGCGGCCGGTTACACTGTGAGACCACCAAAAAGGAAAAAACGATAATCTCTTGTCTCTGGTAGAGATCTCTGTCCTGTGCACATGTGTTAGCATGCAGTGTGTTAAATGCTCTTAGGCAACTAGTCTTCTCTAATGTAAGATGGTAGACCTCATAGTAAGAGTTGGTGTTTTTCCTCCCCTCACATAAAGGGTAAGCTGGGTAGTGGTTGTCTTAAACCAGTACCGACTCTAAGGAATGCATTTATTTGTTCTCAAATAGGTGGTTGCCTGGGTGACTGGAGTCAGTGACAGGACTCTCTATCTTTTTTTTTGGCCCTGGTTTAGTGCAGGTCCTCTCTTCCTCCCCATTAAACCTTGCTGTTGTCAGCCCATTGCTCATTATCTTCAGGCTCCTTAGCGCTGGGGCGAGGGGGTGGGTGAGGCATAGGCTGGATACAGGGAGACCAATCTCGGAACCTAGAGGCTCAATCAGTCTGACGACCGCCCAAGCCTCTGGGAGCAACTTCCACTAGTTTTGGGTTATCCGGTCTAGCCAGCAGATATCCGGATAAAGACTTCCTCTTCCGGGTGCCGGTCGTTTAGTTCTTAGTTTTTACGGTAATTTTTTATATCAAACTTTTGCCATACCCTGTCGGCAAGCAAGCTAACACATCACGTTTGTCAAGCAAATACCTTAAACAAATCAATCGGACTGTAACACGACCTGGTGTAATGACTTCCTCTTCCGTGCGCCAGTCATCTGCCGGCCGTTTTAACAGTTGACTGTTAAAACCAAAAAATAAATGACCGGCGCATGGAAGAGGAAGTCGTTCTTCGGATCCGCTGGCTAGACCGGATAACCCAGGCACAGTGGGACATTCTGGGTTCCGAGATTGCAGGGAGACTGACTCTCCCTGTGTCCATCCTAGGGGTGTAACAGTACGCAAAAGTCACGGTTCGGTGCGTACCTCGGTTTTTAAGTCACGGTTCGGTACGATTTCAGTACAGTGGGGGGAAAAGACATGCAAAACATAACGTTTCTTTTATAAACTTGTAAACAGGCTAATTAGCCATAATCTCCTGAACAAAGGGAGGCACATAAATGAACATATCTTTCTTCAACAAAAACATACCTAGGTCTAGGTATTTAAAATAAAATGTCAGTCAGTATTGCTGAAACCCCATCGGTGATGTCTGTAATGAAGCTTACTGGCTTAGGCTCACTAGTCATAGCCACTATTAGCATAACAAACAGGCAATGAGGGACTAGCTTAGCACAACACAAACCATCTCCTTAACATTAATATGACCACATAACTATCCACCAGTCCAACAGGTCAGGAGTTACTTGGTTGAAGTCTTTCACTCTGATCGACTGGGGGGATTTCCAGAACCTGTCTGGGCTGGTTGCTACGGTGATTAACTAGCTCGTTAACTAGTGCACTGCCAGAGCCTTTTCTACAACGTCAGACTGGGGGGGGACACAGAGTTTTGAATTAGTTCCACACACAAAAAAAGTTATGCATGTAACGTGCGTGGTTAAAACTAGACTGTATTCATTCGGATCACAGCGCGTACTGAACCAAACATCCTGTAACGAACGGTACGTTACGGATACATGTACCATCCAGCATATGCCTCACCCACCCCCTCCCCCAGTCTGCCACAGTCATTGTTTGCTAAGGAGCTGTTAAACTGTCACAACTGTCTTCTTTGGAATAAGTTTCTTTAATGTCTCTGTAGAGATCAAAACTATCAATTGCACGTATGAATGGCTCCCAGATTTTAGTGCTGAAGCAGTCTCCGAGGTCTCCTACTGTTTCTGGAGTTTGGATGGTTTTGACTTGAGTTTTTCCTGTCTGTGTTGGAGCTGTCTGCACCAGCCAAGGCGGGCATATGAGACTGGGTGGAATACACCTTTAATGGTGGAGGAAAAGTGAATCTTGTATCTCTATTGCCAACATCCTCTATACAGTATATTGTGTTCTATTCTAATTTTGTCATCACATTATGTACATTTGTGTAGTAGGCTCACTCACTTTGTGTCCAGACTGCAGGAATGGGGTGTGGTGTAGATGGCTGACGGACGGGGACGCGGACCAGCCACGTGACAGGATGCTAGCTCGGAACCGCTTCCTCCTCCTGGTGGTGGTGGGAGGGGCAGTGTTGGCCCTCATCAGCCTCAGCCTCCAATTCTGTAAGTGGTGTGTGTGTGTAGTTGTATAAATATTAATATGCCCTCTCTCTCTGGGGCCATGAACCAGCATCCATTAATGCAAATTGAGCAAACGTACATGAAAATAAAGCAGTTACCATTCTCTCTGTATCCTTGCATGTGTTTCTGTCTGTTTATATGTTCATATATGCATATCCTCTTATTGCTTTCCTCTCCAAGAGGCCCCATTCACGCCAAAACAAAGCCCAATCCCCCATAGACCTTGCATAAATATCCAACATTGGATTCTCTGGGAGCCTTCCCCTGGAGAGGCTGTGGCAACACACTCACATCTGCTATGCAATACCTAGGTGTACACAATAGTGGCCTTTTCCCATTTAGTCATTGTTCAGCATCTCCTGTAGGTATTGTCTCGACAGTGTGTCCCTGCCAGCCACACTGAATGCAAGGAAACTACCTCTCAATTAGTGGAGATGGCCTCCCCTGCACTGGATGCAATTTGCAAGCAGCACAAACACTATTGGAAAAACATCAGACGATTAAAGGGGTGGAGCGTAGTTGTAATGGAAATTTGTATTTGGATGGAAAATGTGAAGATTAAGCTATTTTGTTCTCTGTTCCTGAAAGCGCCTCTGTGCAATGGAAGGGTTTTTGGCGAGCATAAGCAAATGTCTGGATAAGCATATAGGATTAGACTCGCGCAAATCATTCTTACACACACACAGGATTACAGTGGAATTCAATCTGACGGACTGGGCATTTTGCACTGTATCTTTAACAAAATTGTCAGCTGCCTTCCATAACCTTTTTTTAAAGCTACTGTTCACTCTTTATAACTTAAACCCTGACCACACTAAACACACACCCTATGTAAGCCTGGGATGCTGAGATTTCTCTCTTTCTCTCTCTGTCTCTCCCTCCGTCTCTCTCTCTCTCTAACAAACCCACTCTCATCTCCTGCCCTGTAATTCCCCTTTGTTAAACGCTGAGAGGCAGTGAAAGAGGCTATAATGAATCAAACCACCCCTCCATAACTGAAGTGCGTAGGCATACGCACACATGCATGTCAGTCTTTGAAATTTGATACTCTCCTCTGTTTCATTCATTCTTCTCAATTAGGAAGGCTCACTTTCAAAACTGACCTCATCTGAGTTTTTGATCAGTGCTACTTTTACTGTTGGTGAAAAATTGCTGTCATCATTTATTCATCTCACACACAGTAGGACTTAAGACATTATTCCATAGAACCATAGTAGGAATGCATATGGGAGGTCTCATGTTTAATAGATGGTTCAGCTTGTTTTGTTTTTTGCTTCTTTTGCTCACTTGTCTCTTTTCCTCTCAAATCATCTCACTCGCTTTCTGTACTCTTTCTATTTCTGTCTGTTTTCTCTCTGTTTTCTCTCTCTGTGTGCCTCCTCCGTATCCCCTCCTTCTCATATAACCCCCCCCCCATTCTTTTGGGCCGTCCGACAGTAGTGAATCGATTCATTATGATTCACCAATAAAAAAACACAACCAGATGACAAAGTAAAAAAAAAAATCTAACATAAGAATATAGTCCGCTACGATTGTGGTTGCATGCAGAGTTGTGCTGTGTGGGTAGAGGCACAGGGTATTACGGGGTATTACGGTAGCCGGGCGTGCTGCTGCTGACGTTATAAGGAAGTGCTGATTTTGGGGAGTCATGCTGGCTTGACACTGAGGAGCTGAGGCTCAGACTGCATTAAATGAGGCTCGCCTGGGTTGCAAACTCTAGAGGCAAAGGCCTATGTCATCGTTTTTAGGAGTATAGCGTATTGTATTGTAAAGTGACTCGCCATAAAAGATGTAGCAGATGCATTTTAAGTTGTGATACGAATAAACTGCCTGTTGAGAAATCAGTTCCGGGCGGTTGTATTTGTTGGGGGGGCTAACCTGTGACAACATTACAGTAAGCGGTTCCCTGAATGGTTCAGTCCGTTCTTAGATTCATCGGTTCCCTGAACGGTTCAGTCCGTTCTTCGGCTCTGTGGTTCATTTGATTCAGCAGCACACAAGTCAGCCAGCACGCTGGAACATGGTGAGTGTTTCCCAGTAAACAAGCTTGTGATTATAACTAGTTTATGGGATAATGGACAGCTTTGGATATTAGCAAGGCAACATCGGGGCAGTTACTACTGCTGCTGTAACCGCTGCTGAATCGATTGAGTTGCGTTTGGGAATCGTTTCAACTCACTGACTTAAATGAATCTGTACTTTTGAATGATTTGTTCGCGAATCAGCCATCACTAGTAGCATTGTTTGTTGACCATTACCTGAGGCAGATGATGATCGATGGTGCAGTCAATGCCAATCTCTGGCTCCTCGCAGTCTCAGATTGAAACTGGGATGCAGCCATGGCGGGATGATTGTGGTGATTGACAAGTGGGGACTCCTAGAGGAAAGTGACGATGGAGCTCGGTGGGACTCCAGTGAGGAGAGAGAGGAGAGCAGAAAGGATAATGGCAAAAGCAAGATGGAGAGGAAAGATGGGAGGGAATTGAAGTCACAGCAACATGGAGAAAGGGAAGTACTTTTAGATGGTTAGTGAAACGGAAAGAGAAACTTTCTGATTGGAGTAGAGTGCTGCAGTGGTACATTTGCAGTAAGAGGAATATCATGGAGGATAAAGAGAGAAATGCAGTGGGGGATGAACTGAGAGGAAAGAGGGCAGCGGCTTCATAGAGGTAAAAGAACTAGGATGAAACAAATGAGATGTGGCATTTAGAGAAAGGAGTGGAGAGACAACCTTCCACATAGGAGTGAGCAAGCTGTGAGTCAGCCACTGAGAAAAGACCACAGGGAACAGTCTAGGAAGTGCTGGATAGAAAATCCTTTCCTATCTTGAGAAAAGGAAATCTCTTTGGATTTGGGACTGTTGAGCAGCTGGCCCGCACATTAAAATGATGTGATTTATCTCAGAGCCAGCCAGCTCACTAAGCATGTGTGGTGAATTGCATTTAGATCAGGGTAGAGGATCTGACAAACTGGCATTGTCTAGTGATTGCTTGACTATCAGTCAACTAATCAACATGATTGACACAATGTTGAGTAATTGCCACAGAACTCTATACTGTTTATTGTCAATCAGCAAAGTCTGCTTACCAGTTTCCTGCCTACAACACAGTTTTTATCATATGTGACATCATACGGCAGCGGGTAGAGGTTGGTTAACTGCTTGTGCCAGAGTATTCTGTCTTCATCACCGTAAACCCTCCTCGCTGTATTCGGACACAAACCTGTACAGCTATACCTCCACTTCCAGTTTATCTGACCAACATTGTGCTCATCCATGTAATCATCTGCAGGGTTGCACGTATCTCCAGCCGTCACACAAAACTATTAGTAGAAAACTTGGGGTGCAGTTTCTCTTTCTCTCTCTGCCTCCCTTACCCGTTGTAGTCTTTCAAACTTGAAACTAAACTTGAAACTGTCTCAAACTATTCCTGAATGGACACCGCTTTTTGTCAATCAAGTATTTCAACATAATTTAGTGACACTTTTGCTGAATGAGCTTATGGTTAATCAAAGGTGTAATGTTCCTGTTATTGTTTTGGCCTTTTCCCATCCGGATTTCCCATTTCTACCACAAGTATTTGTGGATGAGATGGTCATCTTCTGGGCTGAATTATTGCACATTTGTGCAAGGCTTAGGAGCTGGGGAAACCGAGGTAACTGTGTCTGCAATTTGCTTGTCCAGTGCTAGCTTAGAAGGATGTGCATCTGATTTCATTAGGACAGACAACCCCTTTTCATTAAGAGTCTAAGCTGTCTCTCTTGACTTAACATGATGGCTACCAGCCCAGTCACTGTAAGAGCTACAGTAAATGCCTAATATGTAAAAAGCACAGGACAGTCATGAAAGAAAGGTCCTTGCTAGCAATGATGGACACCTGTAGGTTAGCGTGTGAATACATGCACACATTATTTATCCAGCCTGTTTTCATTTGTGCACACCGAAGCCAGAGGTTTTCCCCCGCAGTACAGAACACTTTGGAATCAACTTAGTGGGAACCCACCTTCGTAATACCAAGCCAAACCACATACTGCAAGTACCTGTTCACCCCGTAATTACTCTGCTGCGATAGCAGGTATTAATATTTATGTAACTTTTTGAGACTCAACGTTCTTCGTCTTCAGGTAACCTACTGTACAAAAAGCACCAAGCTGTCACTGTTGATAATGATGGCGTTAGAGACGAGGAGATGTGTGGCTGGCTGCTCACAAGGTATTTTACAGGGTGTACTATGTTTGGGTATGGGCACGTGCATGTCCATGTGTACATATGGTCAGTATTAAGTGTGAGGCTAAAGAGGAATGTGACAATGTATCAGTGTCATAATCACTAATTTGTCATACAGTATGTTTCTGCATGCCTTTCTTTATGCATGCATGTTACTTCGGTTGGGTTGTGTCAGTGTATGAATTGATACCCATCAGGCTTGCCACGGTAGTGTTACCGGTGTTACATGGGTTTGGGCATACACCGATTACATTACTTGCACACCGCTGCCGCTGACACCGTTGTGGATAAATAGAAGTAAAACTCTTTTAGTTCATCTTCGTCTATCAGCACCCACGTTCATCAAATAAAAAACTTAAATTTGTAAAATAAATAATAGCCTCCAACTTCCGCTTCCTGGGCGTCCACCTCGACGACGACCTGACATGGAGTACGAACACCTCTGCTATCATCAAGAAGGCACACCAGAGACTATACTTCCTGAGAGTACTCAGGAAGAACAACCTCTCCAAGGAGCTGATGGTGTCCTTCTACCGGTGCTCCATCGAGAGTGTCCTCACATACTGCTCTGGAGTGTGGTTTTGGAGCTGCACAGCCGCAGAGAGGAAGTCTCTCCAGAGAGTCGTGAACACCGCTCAGAAGATCATCGGATGCCCCCCGGACGCCCCACTCCCCTCCCTGGAGACACTATACACTTCGCGATGTCTCAAAAGGGCAAACAACATCCTGAAGGACCCCACCCACCCCGGCCATGAACACTTTCAACTGCTGCCCTCGGGCAAACGATACAGACTGCATCCCGCATCAACAAACAGACTGAGGGACAGTTTCTATCCCCGAGCGTTGAAAGAGCTCAACACGGCCGCTGGGAAAGGCAGAGGGTAGCAGGCAACACACGCGTACCATACAAACACTGGACTGTAACGTGCAATATATACTGTACACACAACCCCTGAATCTGTGGAAGTGGAATGTGCAATACAACCACGTGCAATCTCATATGTTTACATCTACATCTACTTCTTTACTCATAGGACAAAAATCGAACATATTCTTGTATGCTTGTTG